>BPLQ01013775.1:0-199553 GCA_021605075.1 Caerostris darwini
AACTTGTAAATAACTATAAACAAAACTAACAAACAAAAAAGAAACAAACTATAAATAGAATAAACGAATCAAAAAGAAACAAACGATAAATAAAGCAAACCAACAAAAAAAAAAAACGATAAATAAAACAAACGAACAAAAAAAAAAAACAATCGATAAATAAAACAATCAAAAAAGCAACAACCGATGGTCAAAACATTTATATACGTTAAAACAATGATAACATCTTAAGCAATTATTTATCGTTTTTAATTTTTTCAATTTTCTGCAAATTACTATGAGAAAATGACTAATTCATTAAAAAAGACTAATCCAAGTCATTTTTAGAAAACATTATCTGACTTTAATCTTACTTTATAAAATTAATCTTACTTTAAACCACATAACAGAATATGTAAAATAATAAGTAATTATTTTAAAGAATTTTAAATTAGTTTTCATTAATTAACAAAAAAATTTAATAAAATTGCATTTTTTAAAATAAAAGTGATTTTTAAAATTTTATATTTTAAATCAGTAAACAAGAAAATTAAAAACTTAGTGTGGAATAATTTAATAACGAAGAAAATGAAAAAAATTCATGCAAATTCCTATTATATATTAATTAAAAAATATATTCAAAATATATATATACATAAAATTTTTGTTGCATAATGCAATAACAAAAATTATTTATTATATAACAATTAAAAACTAAATAATAATATAAACAAATTATTTATAATTATTATTCATCTATAATCATTATTAAAATTATAATTAAAAATATATAAAAATAAAATTAAAAAATTAAATAAAAAAATTAATAATTAAAATAAATTATAATAATATAAATATAAATTATTTAAAAAATAACTTATCTTAAAAGTCAATAAATCTACTTTTCAGAATAATGTCAAAAATCATTTTTTCCTTTATAGCAAATATTAAAAATGAAGTTAAATAGAATTTAAAAAAAAAAATAATATTCAAGAATGGGAATTTTCTAAAGTGAAATAAAGCTCCCGCAGTAGAACTATTTATTTAAATGTGTAGCCATTTAAATTAAAATGACTCCATCTTAAATAAGTTCTCAAATCTCACTTAAAATGCAATTTTCACTTTAAATACCAAATTGTCGTGAAAGATAGGCGATTCATAAAAGGATTTTTAACATGTCTGATCAATTCTAGAAATTAATTTTCTTTACAATCTTTTTTTTTGTCTTTAAAAACATAATAGAAAAGCTCGAATTGTTGCAAATTATTTCATGAAATATTTATTGAAAAGGCATCCCAATAAACGCATCTTTAACGTGTATGTTTTGTAAAAGTCAAATATCTGTGAAATTGAAGTTTTTATGATATTTTTTTTTATTGCGCGATGTGTAGCTATTGATTATATTTTTAGATGGTTACTTTTATTCTCTACGTAAATGGAAACTCTTAATATAACTTTTATTTAAATATGATTGTGCTAAATTGAAAAATGATGGATTGGACTTCTAACAAATGCATTTTATTCGTACAAATTAATATCAATTCATATTTGCAGGTATGATGGGGAGTATTTTATCTAGGTTTAATTTTATAATATAGTTCTTTCGATAAATTGTGTTGGAAAAAAATTTCAATTTTATTTTAAGATAGATATTATAAAAAGCATGCTGAAACATTATTACAGATACGCATGCGCAGTTTCCTATGAACATAAAGATATTCACCACATTAAAAAATTGCAAGTTAAAGATATTCACCACATTAAATAAAACATTGCATATATTTATATGCATATAGATCTAATAAGTATCCGTACAATATTACTATAAAAGTCAACTAACTGCCGAGCACTTAAGCCCATGGGCAGTCAAGGCCATTTGCCTACTAACTGATTTCGAGACAGGATTATTTTTTTACGGGGTAGGGTTGCCAGTTATACGATCAACAATCATATTAGACTAGGACCGATGGTTTAAAGCGAATTTCGAATCACTACAAACATCCAAGGCTCTATTCAATCAGCCATCAATCCTTGCTATAAAACGTATTATTATAAAGTATTGATATTGTATTGTAAAGTATATGCATTGATTTATTCATCAAATTAATTATTAAAAATTAATCTAAATGATCTATTTTTAGCTATTCTGACAAACATGTTGAAAAAAAAAATGAACGTCTAGGCGTTACAGTTTCATTGTAAGTAATATTACAGAGTTTTTGCATAACGTTTTTTTGTCGTCCGATATTTTTCTTATTAGCGCGCATGCACATAGGAATAGCTCAGTACGTATTATAGATACGCCTGCGCAATAGGTACAATGTTTCTTATGAGCATGCGCGCTAGGAAGCAAAAAAATATCAGACGATAAAAAAACGTTATGCAAAAACTCTCTGTTAACAGAACATATTCGGTTATGAAAACATTTTACTTATGTATTATGTTTCAATTCTATAATTGTTTCTTTCTTCAGTAAAAAAAAAAAAAACCTTAAATTAAGAACTCTTAAACATTCATAATTCTTAAGTTCATTTCCTAGACGTCACATCTCAAAATGATCTCAATAATCTCCTTCTAAATCAGTTAAAATGTCAATCAAATGATTCACTTAAAATGCAAAAAAAGAAAACCGCGTTTGTTGTTTTAAATGCAAAAAAAGAAATCAGCTAGGTGTTATAGTTTCTAAATTATAAGTAATATTAACACATGATGTTCATTTCATTCGCTTATGAAAATATTTCATTTTAAACATTATGTTCCAACTCTATAATTGTTTCTTTCTTCATTAAAAATAATCATGAATTAAGAATTATTAAACATTCTTAATTCTAATTCTAACATCTCAAATTTATCTCAACATCATCTCAAAATGATCTTAATAATCTCATACTAAATCTGTTAAAATGTCAATTAAATGATTCATTTAAAATGCAAAAAATAAAGAGAAAACAGCTTTTGTCTCAAATGCGCTTTCACAAACGCTTCTAAAATATCTCGTAAATCATTGATTCATTCTGAGTCTGATTTAATTATAATTCCACTCAGAATTTGAAGAATAAAGAAAAGTCGTATAATAAGATTATTATTCTCTTTTTTTCCTATCTCGATTCATCTCGGAGAGGGAGGGTGAATTTTGATGAGATTGTATTCAAAACTCAAAGGAGCTTAAAATCCTGAAATCATGTGTCCTCAGGACATTTTGGGGTTTCGATAAAGGTTGACATTAATCCTTGGAGGAGGATTTTTACTTGGGAGGAAAAATATTCTTTTGAAGTTAAGTATTCAGAAAAAATAAATGGCGTTGTGCTATCATGCAGTTTGAAACATTTTGTCATGGGAAAGGAGCATGAATTTTACAAATCATTTCTTTTTTATCAAAACAAATTTTTACGAAACAAAAGTATAATAATTTAGTTCATTTTTGTAACTGTAATATATGCGGTGAACAACTTAATTTATTATTTAGAATTATTTAATTATTTTATTTGAGAAATTCAAAATATCTTAAATTGGGACTAAACAAACAACTGAGACTTGAAAATTAATTAGCATTCTTTAATAATAAATTCGTCAAATTAATTAACATTTGTAATTTGTAATTGCTGTTAAAATATTTATAAGTTAATTAGTGTTAAAAATGCATTATAGTTACAATTTCCCCAAATTTCATTCTTTTCTAATGTTATACACATACCTACGATTGCATATTTGAAGAATATTTTGTATTGTTGTTTTTTTCTTATCCCCCTTGGTAGACATCTAAACCAAGTCCACGATTTCGAACTCATGGTTGAAGGGAAAGGGGCGAACTTCTGTTGTGATGGAGTCCCCCTAGGTAGAAGTCCGACTTGTCTCCGTGACGATCTACAATCACGTTATACCGGGACTATGGCTTGTCGTTTTCAAACCACTATAAACAACCATGGCACCGCCGGGATTCGAACCCGATACCTAGTGCAACAAGCGCCAGAGCTCCAATCAATCGGCCATCAATTTTTAATACAAAACATATTGTTATAAAATATTGACATTGCTAATAAGCATTGATTTTATTATAAATTGTGTTTCTTATTGCATTTTTTTGAAAAAAATTAATCATATTAAATCTTAAAAATTAATCAAAATTATCACTTTTTAGAGATTCTGGAAAACATTTATTGATAAAAATGTTTATTATAGTTCCTAAATTCTAAGTAATATTAAAACATCCTGTTCATTTCATCCGTTTATGAAAACATTTAAATTTATGTATTATGTTTCACCTCTATAATTGCTTCTTTCTTTGCTAAAACTTTTCAAGAATTGAGAATTATTAAATTCTAATTCCATTTCCTAGACGCACATTTCGAAATTATCTTAACAATCTCATTCTAAATCTGTTAAAATGTCAGTTAAATGATTCATTTAAAATGCAAAAAATACAAAAAAAGAAAGCAGCTTTTGTCTCAAATGCGCATTCACACAAACGCTTCTAAAATATCTCGCAAATCATTGATTAATTCTGAGCCTGATTAAATTATAATTCCACTCAGAATTTGAAGTCCTATAATAAGATTATTATTCTCCTTTTTCTCTCTCTCCATTCATCTAGGAGAGGGAGGGTGAATTTTGATGAGCTTGTATACAAAACTGAAAGGAGCTTAAAAATCCTGAAATCATGTCGTGTCCTCAGGACATTTTGGGATTTCGATAAAGGTTGACATCAATCTTTGGGGAAGGATTTTTACTTAGGAAGAAGAATATTCTTTTGACGTTAAGTATTCAGAAAAAATAAATGGCGTCGTGCTATCATGCATTTTGAAACGTTTTGTCTTGGAAAAAGAACATGAATTATACAAATCATTTCTTTTTGTTTGGTAAAATTTTGTTTTTGTAGTAAAGTAGAATAATTTAGTTCATTTTTGTAGTTGTTAATATATGCTGTGAACAACTAGTATTATTTAATTATGCTATTTATGATATTCAAAGAATATATGTGGCAAAATAGTAAGTGTTTCTATTATTAATATTCGGATTAATTTATAAACATTGAGATTCATTAATATTCGGATTAATTTATAAACATTGAGATTCATTAATATTCGAATACATTTATAACAGTTTTTAAAAAGAAAATAATATTAAAACATCTTATTCGGTTGCGAAAACATTTAACTTTATGTATTATGTTTCATCTCTATAATTGCTTCTTTCTTCACTAAAAATAAACACGAATTAAGAATCATTAAACATTCATATTTATAATTCCATTTCCTAAACGCATATCTCAAAATGATCTAAATAATCTGATTCTAAATCAGTTAAAATGTCAATTAAATGATTCATTTAAAATGCAAAAAAAAAAAAAAAAAAAAAAAAAAAGAAAACAGCTTTTGTCTCAAATGCGAGTTCACACAAGCGCTTCTAAAACATTCTCGTAAATCATTGATTAATTCTCAGCCTGATTTAATCATAATTCCACTCAGAATTTGAAGAATAAAGAAAAGTCGTGTAATATGATTATTATTCTCTTTTTTTTTTTCTCTCCATTCATCTGAGAGTGGGAGGGTGAATTTTGATGAGGTTGTATTCAAAACTCAAAGGAGCTTAAAATCCTGAAATCATCTCGTGTCCTCAGGACATTTTGGGGTTTCGATTAAGGTTGACATTAATCCTTGGGGAGGATTTTTACTTGGGAGGAAGAATATTCTTTTGACGTGAAGTATTCAGAAAAAATAAATGGCGTTGTGCTATCATGCAGTTTGAAACATTTTGTGTTGGAAATGAACAATGAATTTTACAAATCATTTCTTTTGTTTCGTAAACATTTTGTTTTTGTAGAATTATTTAATTATTCTATTCACGATATTCAAAGAATATATGTGGCAAAATAGTAAGTGTTTCTATTATTAATATTCGGATTAATTTATAACCATTGAGGTTACGGATTAATTTATAAACATCGAGATTCATTAATAATCGGATTAATTTATAAACATCGAGATTCATTAATATTCGGATTAATTTATAAACATGGAGATTCATTAATAATCGGATTAATTTATAAACATTGAGATGTATTGATATTCGGATTAATTTATAAACATCGAGATTTATTAATATTCGGATTAATTTATAAACATCGAGATTTATTAATATTCGGATTAATTTATAAACATCGAGATTTATTAATATTCGGATTAATTTATAAACATCGAGATTTATTAATATTCGGATTAATTTTTAAACATTGTGATTTATTGATATTCGGATTAATTTATAAACATCGAAGATTCATTAATATTCAAATACATTTATAACAGTTTTTAAATTGAAAGTAATATTAACACATCTTATTCGGTTGTGAAAACATTTAACTTTTTGTATTATGTTTCACCTCTATAATATTATGTTTCACCTCTATAATTATGTTTCACCTACTAAAAATAATCATCAATTATTAAACATTTTTAATTCTAATTCCATTTCTAGACGCACATCTCAAAATGATCTTAATAATCTCATACTAAATCAGTTAAAATGTCACTTAAATGATTCATTTAAAATGCAAAAAATACAAAAAAAGAAAGCTTTTGTCTCAAATGAGCGTTCACAAACGCTGCTAAAACATCTCGTAAATCATTGATTAATTCTGAGCCTGATTTAATTATAATTCCACTCAGAATTTGAAGAATAAATAAAAGTCGTATAATAAGATTATTATTCTCTTTTTTTTTATATATCCCGATTCATCTCAGAGCGGGAGGGTGAATTTTGATGAGGTTGTATTCAAAACTCAAAGGAGCTTAAAATCCCGAAATCATCTCGTGTCCTCAAGACATTTTGGGGTTTCAATAAAGGTTGACATTGATCCTTGGGGAGGATTTTTACTTAGGAAGAAGAATATTCTTTTGACGTTAAGTATTCAGAAAAAATAAATGGCGTCGTGCTATCATGCAGTTTGAAACATTTTGTCTTGGGAAAAAGAACATGAATTTTACAAATCGTTTCTTTTGTTTCGTAAAATTTTGTTTTTGTCGAAAAGTAGAATAATTTAGTTCATTATTGTAGCTCGTAATATATGCGGTGCACAACTAAATTTATTATTTAGAATTATTTAACTATTTTATTTACGAAATTCAAAAAAATGATGCTAAACTGTAACTTGTAAAATAAATATTTTTCTTTAATAATAAATTCCTCAAATTAATCAACATTTGTAATTTGCATTTGCTGTTAAGATATTTATAAATTAATTACTGTTAAAATGCATTACATTTTCTACAAATTTCATTCTTTTCTAATGTTATATACATACTTACGATTGAATCGTTGTAAAATATTTTTTATTATTGTTTCTTATCCCAATTCGTAGACATCTAAAACAAGTTCACGAACCCGTATGAACTCACGGTTGAAAGGAAAGGGGGCAGCTTCTGTTGTGATGGAGCCCCCGTAGGTAGAAGTCTGATTTGGTTCCGTGCGATATACAGTCACATGAGACCGACACCTACGACTTAAAGTGGATTTCAAACCACTACAAACAAACAAGGAACCGCCGGAATTCGAAACCGGTACCTATCGAACCAAGCGATAGAACTCTAGCCAATCGGCCATCAATCCTTCATGTAAAACAGATTGTTGTAAAATAGTGACATTGCTATTAGGAATTAATTTTATTATAAGTGTTTGTTATTGCATTTAAAAATTTGCATTTTAGAAAAAAATAATCATTATTAATTATTAAAAACTAATCAAATTTATAATTTTTTTAGCTATTCTGGTAAAGAGTTGCTGAAAAAAATGAACATCTGGAAATGCATTAAATTAGTTTTCAAATTGTAAGTAATATTAACACATCATATTCTGTTATGAAAACATTTAACTTTGTTTATTATTTTCACCTCTATAATTGCTTCTTTCTTCACAAATAATCATGAATTAATAATTATTAAACATTCTTAATTCTAATTCCATTTCCTAGGCGTAAGTCTCAAAATAATCTTAATAATCTCGTTCTAAATGAGTTAAAATGTCATTAAATGATTCATTTAAAATGCAAAAATACATAAAAAGAAAGCCTTTTGTCTCAAATGCGCGTTCACACAAACGCTGCTAAAACATCTCGTAAATCATTGATTAATTTTGAGCCTGATTTAATTATAATTCCGCTCAGAATTTGAAGAATAAAGAAAAGTCGTCTAATAAGATTATTATTCCTTTTTTTTCTATCTCGATTCATCTCGGAGAGGGAGGGGGATGAATTTTGATGAGGTTGTATTCAAAACTCAAAGGAGCTTAAAATCCCGAAATCATCTTCGCGTCCTCAGGACATTTTGGGGTTTCGATAAAGGTTGACATTAATCCTTGGAGAAGTATTTTTACTTAGGAAGAAAAATATTCTTTTGACGTTAAGTATTCACAAAAAATAAATGGCGTCGTGTTATCATGCAGTTTGAAACATTTTGTCTTGGAAAAAGAACATGAATTTTACAAATCGTTTCTTTTGTTTCGTAAAATTTTGTTTTTGTAGAAAAGTCGAATAATTTAGTTCATTTTTGTATCTGGTAATATATGTGGTGCATAGCAAATTTTATTATTTAGAATTATTTAATTTTTCCATTTACGAAATTAATTAGCATTCTTTAATAATAAATTCCTCAACTTAATCAACATTTGTAATTTGCATTTGATGTTAAGATATTTATAAATTAATTACTTTTAAAAATGCATTATAGTTACAGTTTCCACAAATTTCATTCTTTTCTAATATTATACTCATATTTACAATTGCATTTTTGTAATTTTTTTTATTGTTTCCTATTCCACTTGGTAGACATCTAAACCAAGTCCATGAGCCCGTGTGGTCTCATGGAAGGAGGGAAAGAAGGGGCAGATTCTATTGTGATGGAGCACCCGTGGATAGAAGTCTGACTGGGCTCCGTGAAGCTCTACAGTCCCATGAGATCGGGACTACGGCTTAAAGTTTATTTCAAACCACTACATACAATCCAGACACCGCCGGGATTCGAATCCAATACCTATTGCTCCAATGCCAGAGCTCCAGTCAATCGGCCATCAATCCTTTAAAACCTATTGTTATAAAATATTGACATTGCTATTAAGCATTGATTTTATTATAAATTGTGCTTATTATTGCATTTAACAAATCTGCATTTAAGAAAAAAAATTATTAATAATAATTATTAATCAAATTAATTATTAAAAACTAATCAAAATTATCAATTTTTAGCGATTCTAGCAAACAGTCGCTGTAAAAAAATGAACTTCTATGCGTTATAGTTTTTAAATTGTAAGTAATATTAACACTTCATATTCGATTGTGAAAACATTTAACTTTATCCATTATGCTTCAACTCAGTAATTGCTTCTTTCTTTACTAAAAAGAATCATGAATTAAGAATTATTAAACATTCATGATTCTAATTCCTTTTCGTAGACGCACATCTCAAAATGATCTTAATAATCTTGTTCTAAATCAGTTAAAATGTCAGTTAAATGATTCATTTAAAATGCAAAAAATACAAAAAAAGAAAGCAGCTTTTGTCTCAAATGCGCATTCACACAAAACGCTTCTAAAACATCTCGTAAATCATTGATTAATTATGAGCCTGATTTAATTATAATTCCACTCAGAATTTGAAGAATAAATAAAAGTCGTGTAATAAGATTATTATTCTTTTTTTTTCTCTCCCGATTCATCTCAGAGCGGGAGGGTGAATTTTGATGAGGTTGTATTCAAAACTCAAAGGAGCTTAAAATCCCGAAATCATCTTCGCGTCCTCAGGACATTTTGGGGTTTCGCTAAAAGTTGACATTAATCCTTGGAGAAGTATTTTTAGTTAGGAAGAAAAATATTCTTTTGACGTTAAGTATTCACAGAAAATAAATGGCGTCGTGTTATCATGCAGTTTGAAACATTTTGTCTTGGAAAAAGAACATGAATTTTACAAATCGTTTCTTTTGTTTCGTAAAATTTTGTTTTTGTAGAAAAGTCGAATAATGTAGTTCATTTTTGTATCTGGTAATATATGTGGTGCATAGCACATTTTATTATTTAGAATTATTTAATTTTTCCATTTACGAAATTAATTAGCATTCTTTAATAATAAATTCCTCAACTTAATCAATCAACTTAATTTGCATTTGATGTTAAGATATTTATAAATTAATTACTTTTAAAAATGCATTATAGTTACAGTTTCCACAAATTTCATTCTTTTCTAATATTATACTCATATTTACAATTGCATTTTTGTAATTTTTTTTATTGTTTCCTATTCCACTTGGTAGACATCTAAACCAAGTCCACGAGCCCGTGTGGTCTCATGGAAAGAGGGAAAGAAGGGGCAGATTCTATTGTGATGGAGCACCCGTGGATAGAAGTCTGACTGGGCTCCGTGAAGCTCTACAGTCCTATGAGATCGGGACTACGGCATAAAGTTTATTTCAAACCACTACATACAATCCAGACACCGCCGGGATTCGAATCCAATACCTATTGCTCCAATGCCAGAGCTCCAGTCAATCGGCCATCAATCCTTTAAAACCTATTGTTATAAAATATTGACATTGCTATTAAGCATTGATTTTATTATAAATTGTGCTTATTATTGCATTTAACAAATCTGCATTTAAGAAAAAAAATTATTAATAATAATTATTAATCAAATTAATTATTAAAAACTAATCAAAATTATCAATTTTTAGCGATTCTAGCAAACAGTCGCTGTAAAAAAATGAACTTCTATGCGTTATAGTTTTTAAATTGTAAGTAATATTAACACTTCATATTCGATTGTGAAAACATTTAACTTTATCCATTATGCTTCAACTCAGTAATTGCTTCTTTCTTTACTAAAAAGAATCATGAATTAAGAATTATTAAACATTCATGATTCTAATTCCATTTCGTAGACGCACATCTCAAAATGATCTTAATAATCTTGTTCTAAATCAGTCAAAATGTCAGTTAAATTATTCATTTAAAATGCAAAAAATACAAAAAAAGAAAGCAGCTTTTGTCTCAAATTCGCATTCACACAAACGCTTCTAAAACATCTCGTAAATCATTGATTAATTCTGAGCTTGATTTAATTATAATTCCACTCAGAATTTGAAGAATAAAGAAAAGTCGTGTAATAAGATTATTATTCTTTTTTTTTTTCTCTCTCGATTCATCTGAGAGCGGGAGGGTGAATTTTGATGAGGTTGTATTCAAAACTCAAAGGAGCTTAAAATCCTGAAATCATCTCGTGTCCTCAGGACATTTTGGGGTTTCGATAAAGGTTGACATTAATCCTTGGGGAAGTATTTTTACTGAGGAGGGAAAGTATTCTTTTGACGTTAAGTATTCAGAAAAAATAAATGGCGTCGTGTTATCATGCAGTTTGAAATATTTTGTCTTGGAAAAAGAACATGAATTTTACAAATCGTTTCTTTTGTTTCGTAAAATTTTGTTTTTGTAGAAAAGTAGAATAATTTAGTTCATTTTTTGTAGCTGGTTACATATGCGCTGAACAACTAGAATTATTTAATTATTCTATTTACGTTATTAAAAAAATATATGTGGCAAAATAGTAAGTGTTTCTATTATTAATATTCGGATTAATTTATAAGCATTGATGTTTCGGATTAATTTATGAACATTGAGGTATCGGATTAATTATAAACAACGAGATTCATCAATATTCTGATAAATTTATAAACATGGAGATTCACTAATATTCGGATAAATTTATAAACATCGAGATTTATTGATATTCGGGTAAATTTATAAACATTGAAATTTATTAATATTCGGATTAATTTATAAAAATTGAGATTTATTAATATTCGGATTAATTTATAAAAATTGGGGTTTATTAATATTCGGATGCATTTATAAGCAGAGATTTATAACAACAGGCATTTGTAGTTTAATTACCATTCTTTAATAATATATTTCTTAAAATTAATTAACATTTGTAATTTGCATTTAATTTTTTAGAGATACTTATAAATTAATTACAGTTTGTAGCCGTGCTTCCTCCTACTCACTACAAGAGCATCCCCTGTGGCGTTTGGGAGAAGTAGTCAATGGCCTCGAGACTCTCACCCGAGAGGAAGTACAGCGCAACCTGCGCTGCCGCTGAGTAACGTTTAGTACAGCGCAATCACGCTCTTATGTAGAGAAACGTTTAGTTTTAATCTCTCATCCCGAGAGGAAATATATTTAGCGCAACCATGTGTAACAGTTGGCCTACAGACTCTCAACCGGAGATGCAGTATATTTCTCGCATCCAGTGCATACCTGAGTATCTTTGTTTTCGGCCTAATTTTCGTATAATTGTATATTTTTAAATGTGTTAAATATTGTCTGTCACTAATTGTTTATGTGTGGTGTTTGTGCGTGTGTACATAAAGCTGTGAGTTATGAAACCTGTGTCACAACTCTCAACCCAACAACACCCAATTACAATCGAGTTGCTCCAACCCACAAGACTACAATCTGGCCTGGAACGTGAGTCCCACTCGAACCTTACACTTAACACTACAAGTTAAAAATGCATTGCAACTACACATCCACAAATTTTATTCTTTTCTAATGTTATGCACATACCTTTGTAAAATCACTGTAGAAAGTATATATATTAAAGAATAATGTACTTGATTTGGAATAATTTGTATTAATATTCTACATGTGTGAACTAAATTAACACTGAACAAAAATAACTTAATTACTTAACGTTCTTTAATAATACATTTTCTTAAAATTATTTAACATTTATAATTAGCATCTGCTACAAAATACATTAATAAATTAACAGTTGCTGCTCAGTGTCTGACAATTGGGTTGAGATTGTTAATTTCTAATAGCAAATTTTCGCAGAAAATTAAATAATTAAAAAACAACCACTAGATATTTAATTAGTTGAAGTACTGCTCAAAAAAATGATGTTGATATTTTAATATGTCATACGAAAAAAAAAAATAATAATAAACATAACTTAAATTTATTTTACAATTTTAAAAGATTTATCTAAATTAAATTAAATTAATTTTCATTAAAATTAAGTAAAGTATAATATAAAATAAATTTCATTAAAACGATCTAAATTTCATTAAAATTAGCTAATTTTTATTTTAAAATAAATTTCATTAAAATTATTTAAACTTACCTTAAAATTAACTAATTTTTAATGTAAAATAAATTTACCTAAACTTGCATTAAAATTAGCTCAATTTTAATGTAAAACGAGTTTCATTAAAATTATGGAAACTTCACATTAAAATTATCTATTTTTTAATGTAAAATAAGTGCTCTTAAAATTATCAAAATTTGCATTAAATAACTTTTACATTCATATTTAAGAAAATTGCTTCTAAAAACACATACTATTTATCAGAATATTTGATAACATTTAAATAAATACGTTTTACGACTTATTGAATGTAGCTAATTATTGTGCTCATCTATTTGCTCTTTTTAATTCAAGAAACCGAGAAATTTAGAAACTTCTTTTGTTCATTATTCACTATTTTTATACAACATTTACTTCGTTACTAATGAATATTCATTATGCAACAACATGGTTTTTTTTTTCATATAATTACAATGTTACAGTTATTTAGTTAAAGAACAACACTTAAAATCATTAATATGTTTCTTTTTATACTGAAAGTAATGAGAAAATTAGCTATGAAATTGGTTTTGCCATAATTAGCACAATAAAACATTTGTTACTTCATCTTTTCTATGTTATCATTTTATTTTTCTAATCAAAATAAAGTAAATGTGAAAGTGTTGTAATGATCCATATAAAAAACCTAATCATTTAACAGTTATAATTAAATTAAATTAATTAACTTATTAGTTTCTTAATCCATTTTATTAAGTGAAATCGAATCAAATCGAATTCAAAATGAAAATATAAATCGTAAATTAAATACAGGTATAAAACATTTAATATATTTAAAAATATATATGTATGTATATATAGTTTTTAAATAAGGTTTGTATACATTTGATAATTGTTACATTTTTCTTTATTACTTTTTTATAATATTAACTTAAAAATTGCACAAGATGCTATAATAACTCATTAATGAAAAATTAATAAAAATATCTTTTAAACTATATGCAATTATTTAATTCTGTAAAGTAACAGTATTTTCATTTGATTTAAATAAAATCTTATTAAAAAATATTAATCTCAGATTTTAAAATTAAATTAATTATTAAAAAGAAATTAATTAATTAATATATTTATTTTTAAACAGAAATTAGTTCATTTTTAATTTGAAATAAATAAATAAATTATTATATTTTTAATTAATTAAATTATTAATTAATTTTTAAAAAGAGATTATTTTTAATTTGAATTTAATTAATCAAATAAAAAATAATTAAATTCAAATAAAAAATTATTACTTTTATTAAAAATCGATTCATTAAACTAATTAATTAATTTTTAATTAAGTCTTATTAATTTTTATTAATTTTTCAAAAGACATTACTTAATTTTTAATTTCAAATTAACTAATTGATTTTTTGAAAAGAAATTAATTTTTAATTTGAAATTAATTAATTAATTTACTTTTGAAAAATTAATTAATTAATTAATTATTTAAAAAGGAATATCCAACACTATGAAAGTATTCCACAATTTGGAAACAACGCTTCGTAAAATGATGATCACGTTATAAATAGAATCCATTTTGGCATTCTTAAAAATAAATATCAAAATCCAATTGTCAAGATGGAAAATAAAAATTAAAAAAACTTACAACAAATCAATTTCATTATTCTTGATCTTCATTGTGGTGAAAAATGAATTAATTTTCATTAGTAATTTGGAACGCAGTCCATTGTCAAGAAAAGGATTTCTGACAATTCAATGTGGTGATTCTCTTTCTCCATTGTCTTAATACAATGATCGTCACTTACAAAAGGAAAAGAAAATATCGTTTGCAAAATGCGGCTAACTGACTCTTCTGTCGAGATTATATTCTTTGAATACTCTCGCATCCAGTGCTCTCTATTTTTTTTGCTTCATGTTCCAATTGCATGTTTCTTTACCACTGCTATTGTTTGAATTTATTTTATTTCTTTCGTTTTTTTTTTTTTTTTTTTTTTTTTTTTCAGTAAACGTCTTCCCATTCAAAATTGTATCCATCGTTCTTTACAGATGAAGTTGGATAAGAAGAATATTCTCGAGACAAAATAAGATTCTTGGAATCATTTTTCGTTCTTTTTTTTTTCATTCTTTCTTCCTTATACTGCTGCCTCGTTGGACATTTGATGGCAGAAATCGTCTGAAGACACGGACAAATGCAATTGCATTTACTGGTAAGATTTTCTGGAATTTATTTTGTTCATCTTGCACTTTTTTTAGGGGGAGAGTTAGAAAGGATATTCTTCTGATCCTTTCATGAAGCTCATTGTTTTTGAAAATTTAAAAATTGTGTTCGTTTTTTCAGATGAAGGTATTT
Source organism: Caerostris darwini (assembly GCA_021605075.1). Classification (NCBI taxonomy): domain Eukaryota; kingdom Metazoa; phylum Arthropoda; class Arachnida; order Araneae; family Araneidae; genus Caerostris; species Caerostris darwini. Next base: position 15,454 of record BPLQ01013775.1, read on the forward strand.
TTTATCGTTGTAAAATATAAGTCTATTATTATTTTTTTTTTTTTTTTTTAACATCTAGGAAATTTGGTTTTTGTGAATATAACTCTTGAAAATCATAATCATAAAGAACATTTTGTTTTATGTTTTTATCCACCATCATCATAAATTCTATCCTCTCTTTATTTGGCCTTTGGTATCATAGGCTTCAGATTAGAATCCTGGCGTTGGCATGGATGTTTTTTAGTGGTTCGGAATCCCCCTTAAACTGTAGGTCCCGGTCAAATTATCCCAAACTAGACACAAAATGACTGTAGAACAACAAATCTCTTTACCTGTTCGTCCAGAGGGCTAGTCAGACTAAATGATGGCCAATTGACTAGCGCTCTGGTCTTTGATACCACAGGCTTGAGGTTCGAATCCTGGCGGTGGCATGGATGTGTGTTAGTGGTTCGAATCCACTTTAAACTGTAGTACCCGTTCTAATTGTGCACAAAATGACGTAGAGCGACAAAACAAACCAAATCTCTTTAACTGATCGGCTAGAGAGCTAGTTAAGCGGCATGATGGCCAATTGACTAGTGCTCTAACCTTTGATACCACACGCTTGTGGTTCGAATCCTGGCGGTGGCATGGATGTTTGTGAGTGGTTCGGAATCCACGCTAAACTGTAATGGGGTCTAATTAGCCTAAAGTACGCAAAAAAATTACCGTAGAGCGACAAACTAAACTAAACTAAACTCACCTTATCCCAATTCTAAATAATGAACAAAATGCATATCCTTATGACAATATGTGATAATGATCAAAAGACGATGTAATTTTTGTAAGAGTAGCTAGGAATTGATTTCAAATTGGTTACGGTTATTTTTGGATTATTAGAAGTTTCTTTTTTATGGGCGGATCAGATTTCCAATACTACTGTAGATTTCCAATAGTAGTTATAATAAAAAATTAAATTAACAGAAAAAAGAATTTATTTGTGGTATAAGAGGTGTTTAGGGGCCGGATGGCCGAGTGACTAACGCTCTGACGCTCGGTGCCACTGGTTTCGGATTCGAATCCCGGCGGTGCCATGGATATTTGTAGTGGTTCGGAATCCACTTTTAACCGTAGGTCCCGGTCTAATATGAGCGTTGGGCGTAGGGTTATGTGGTTTAAGTGGTATGACAACCCTAGCCCGTAAAAAGATAACATGCCCACCATGGGGCTACTGCGCCATTGATGATGATGATGATAAAAACTTAAGTGATTATTAATTAATAAAAATCACAAAAGTAAATTTTATTTTGGTATCTTTTTTCATTTCGTATTTGGTATTTAGTTTAAGCTTAGTTTATCAAATTTGCTTCTTAAGTAAGATTCTACTTAAAATTCATAAATAAGTAAAATGTTACTTAATTCTTTAAGTAAATTTTTTACGCTTTGAATATGAATAGAAATGATTTGAAATTCAAGATCTGTAGCAAACATCTGGCTTTAAAGCCAGTTAAAAATTTTGATTCCCAATTAAGCGAAAGATAATTGTCACAATTCGTAAATCAAATATTTAAAATTAATAAACGTTAATTAATTCTATTTTTAAACTGTCTATTTTGCATTGTTGACTTTATTGTTTTTTAAAATTATATTTTGCTTGTAAAATCAAACAAATAAATGTTTGATTTCACAAGTAAAATTTAATTTTAAAAAGCAATAAATTCAACAATGCAAACGAGAGTGTTTAAAGTTAGAATTAATTCTCGTTTATTAAACTACAAAATGAATTTTATTAATGGAAATTAAGGTTTTCTAAAAGTGTCAATGATCTTTTGCAATTTAAATTATTCACCAATGCTTTAAAGTAAGTAAAATATATCGAACTCCAACTCACATATTAAAAATTCAAATAAAATATATAAATAAAAGATAAATTGAATTATTTATTACCATTAAATATTAAAAAAGATTATTGTTAAAAAAAATAAAAAATTTCCAGCAATAAATCTATAATTACTGAGATTTATATATTTTTAACAGAAACATATACACTGAAGTGATAAAAGTCATGGGATACCTCTTAATATCGTGTCGGCCCTCCTTTTGCCCGGCGAACTGCAGCAACTCGACGTGGCATGGACTCAACAAGTCGTTGTAAGTCTTCTGCAGGAATATTGAGCCATGCTGTCTCGATAGACGTCCATAATTGTGAAAGCGTTGATGGTGCAGGATTTTGGGCACGAACAGACCTCTCGATGATGTCCCATAAATACTCGATGGGATTCATGTCGGGCGATCTAGGTGGCCAGATCATTCGTTGGAATTGTCCAGAATGTTCTTCAAACCAATCGCGAACAGCTGTGGCCCGGTGACATGGCGCATTGTCATCCATAAAAATCCCATCGTTGTTTGGGTACATGAAGTCCATGAATGGCTGTAAGTGATCTCCAAGTAGCTGAACATAAGCATTTCCAGTCAATGTTCGGTCCAGTCGCACCAGAGAACCAAGTCCATACCATGAAAAAACAGCCCACACCATTACGGAGCCACCACCAGCTTGAACAGTGCCTTGCTGACAGTTTGGGTCCATGGCTTCGTGGGGTCTGCGCCACACTCGAACCCTACCATCAGCTCTTACCAACTGAAATCGTGACTCATCTGACCAGGCCATGGTTTTCCATTCATCTAGGGACCAACCGATATGCTCACGTGCCCACGAGAGTCGCTGCAAGCGATGTCGTTCTGTCAGTAAAGGCACTCGAGTCGGTCTTCTGCTGGAATAGCCCAAGAAAGCCAAATTTCTCCGCACAGTTCTAACAGACAAGTCCTTTGTACGTCCCACATTGATTTCTGCGGTTATTTGACGCAGTGTTGCTTGTCTGTTAGAATTTACGACTCTTTGCAGACGTCGCCGGTCTCTGTCGTTAAGTGCAGGCGGTCGACCACTGCGCTGTCCATGGTGGGATGTTGTGCCTGAAATTTCATACACTCTTTCACACAGTGGATCTGGGAATGTTGAATTCCCTAACGATTTCCGAAATGGCATGACCCATGCGTCTAGCTCCAACTAACATTCCGCGTTCAAAGTCTGTTAATTCCCGTCGTGCGGTCATCATCACGTCAAAACTTCTTCACATGAATAACTTGAACAGAAATGAAAGCTCTGCGAAAGCACTGCGCATTTATACCTGTTCTACGCGATGCTACTGCCATCTGAAAATTTGCATATTGCTATCCCATGACTTTTGTCACTTCAGTGTATATGTAAACTATTAAATTTTACTAATGTATTTACTATTACTATATTTTCTTTTTGGATGTTTGCAGTGCTTCGGAATCCGCTTTAAACCGACTGATGATAATATGACTGTAGAGCGATGGGCGCAGGGCTGATAACCCTACCCTGTTAAAAGAAAGCATCTCATGTTTCGCAAAGCATCTCAGATTTTCAGAACGAGATGGTTTCTTTTTACAGGGTAGTTTATCAGCTTCTCCGCTCAATCATGTCACTGTAGAAGAGCTTCTCCGCTCTTCTACAGTCATCTTAGATCGGAAACTATTTTTTAAGTGGATTTCGAACTATTACAAACCTCCATGGCACTGCCGGGACTCGAACCCGAAACCTGTGGTACCAAGCTCCGCACCGCAAGACTACTATATTTTACTTACTATATATAAAATCCTCACAAGTCGCATTTATGATAACATTTGTAACAGTAAGTTCGATCACTGATTGATGGAAATTAATATCCGCTTTAATGGCTAGTCAGACATACGCGGTGCAAAGCAATTATAAAAGAAATAAATTCAATCATTATCGCGAAAATGTTTTTTTTTTCATCACAGTTGTGTTTTGATATTTTGATTAATTTTTGAATTTAAAATTATTTTAAAAGTAATTAACACACCTCCAAAAATACTTCCCCTTCCCCCTGAATATATTGTTAACAATTAAAATTGTTTTTAATCTAACTAACCCCCCTCAAATGTACTTCCCCTTCCCCCCTATTATATTGCTGTACTTGAATCCCTCTTACTTGTCAACATAATAGCTAGTCGAATTAGTATATGCATTTGCAAGTATTGCGAACAAATAACTGACAACAGAAATAACCCCACAAACATTTTTTTTTATCTGATAAATAACCAATTCATAAATAAAAAGTTACGAGTTAAAATATTCAATTCATAGATAAAAAGTTCCGAGATAAAATATCCGATTCATAGATCAATTCCTATTTAAAAACGGGCATATTCAGTAGACAGTTTTTCGTGTCTCAGCTATGTTAGTTTATTTTATGCAATTTTTTTATCAGTTTAAATGAGCTTTAGCATGCAACAAAATTTACAAAAGCAAAAGAAAGCAGAACACGACGTTGAAAAAAATAAAAAGGAATACAGCGCAAATCCTTTTACCACTCGAATAAGTTTACCTTACGGGAAAGAAAATTTTCCACGAATCACGAAGAAGACAAAATAATAACAAAGCTTCCGAAAGTTATGAAAAAACGCATCCAGGGGACTTTTAAATGAATCCCCTCGACATTTTGAACTGTGAGCTGGTAAGAAGTTCTCGCCAAGGATGTTAAAAAAGAAGGCTGTCTTTGGCGACAAAGATGTTTTGTCGCGTTCCTTTAGTTACGTTAGTTTACTTCGCGTTCATACGTTAAAGTAATTTGCACAGGATTTTAAAATTTATATTTTAAAAAGTGCTTGCAAGAAAATCATAATACATGAAAAAAAAATCAATTTTATTCAGCATAACACCATAGAATTGTGTGGATAGTTTGGTTTCATTTGGTGTACGGCCATTTTGTGCACACTTTGGGTTAATTAGACTGGGACCTACAGTTCAACGTGGATTCCGAACCATTCACAAACATCCATGCCCCCGCCAGAATTCGAATTTGAAGCCTGCGGTACTACTGCTACTACTTCTACACCACATCACTGCGCCTAGAACTGAATTGCCCCTTTAGAGTTTGAGAATGATGTGGGTGAGAAGAAATATGATTGAGCTCTGTGACGCTCTACGGTCATATGAGACCGGAACCTACGGCTTAAAGTGGATTCCGAATCCCTACAAACATCCATGGACATCCAGCTGGGACTCGAACACGAAATCTGTGGCAGAGCGCTGAACTACTATATTTTACTTACTATAAATAAAGTGCCTCACAAGTCGCATTTAGGATAACATTTGTAACAGTAAGTTCGATCACCGATTGATGGAAAGTAAACATTCAGTTTAATGGTGGAAACGGACGAATCTATCGCGTATTAGAGTGCTAGTCAGATATACGCGGCGCGAAAGAATTATAAAAAAAAAATAATACAGTCGTCATTGTGAAATTTTTTTATCACTGTATTGTTCTGATAATATGCTAGTTAAAATTATAAGTATTAAAATTAAAATTATTTTTGATGAAATTAAACCCTTCCGAAAATACTCCCCCTAATAAATTGTCGTGTCTGATTCCACCCCACTTGACCACTTACCAATTTTCTACATGTTAGCTGGTCAAATTATATGCATTTGCAATGATTGTTAACAAATGACTGGAAACAGAAATAACTCCACGAACAGGAATAATAGAAATAACCTTCTTTTTCATACAACAGAAACCCCCATATAACAGAAATAACCCATTTTTATTTGAGAACATCTAGAAACACCAATTCCTATTTAAAAACTGACGTATTCAGTAGATAGTGTTTTCAAGATTCAACTACGTTAGTTTATTTTATGCAATTTGTTGATCGGTTTAAAAGAACTTTAACATGCAACAAAATTTACAAAAAGCAAAAGAAAACACAACACGACGGGAAAAAAATAAAGGAATAAGGTGCAAATCCTTTTACCGCTCGAATAAGTTTACCTTACGGGAGAGAAAATTTTCCACAAATGACAAAGGAGACGAAATAATAATACAGCCCAAGAAAGTTATGAAAAAACGCATCCAGAGGACTTTTAAATGAATCCCCTCGACATTTTGAACTGTGAGCTGGTAAAAAGTTCTCGAGACTGATGTTAAAAAAGAAAGCTCGCTTTGAGGAAGATGTTTTTCGCGTTCTTTTAGTTGACATCTTACTTTGCGTAACGTCTTCTCATACTTTAAAGTATCTTGTACAAGAATTTATATTTTCCAAAGTATTGTTTGCGAAAAAATCATGATACATGAAAAAGAATTTTTATTTTTAACATAACACCATCTAATTGTGTAAGTCGTTTGATTTGGTTTGTCGGTCTACGGTCATTTTGTGCGCACTTTGGACTGATTAGATCAGAACCAACAGTTTAACGTGGATTCCGAACCACTACAAACATTCATGACACCACCAGGACTCGAACTTGAAACATTTGGCACCGAGCGCCAGACCGCTAGACACTCGCCATTCAGGCCCGTCCTTTCTCTAATTTAAATATGCGAGATTGTTCACCTTATGATTTCATTAACCCATTGGTGAAAACTCCTCTTCGAAGTCTTAACTTTACATATTTGTGACATTCAGAGAACAATATGACCCTAAGATCCATAGTAAATATCATTAGATTCATCACTACTCTTTTATCAAAGCAGTTTGTTGACATCTTGTACAAATTAAAGAGTATAAATAATAATACGTGCATTACTGTCCATATGCATCTTTCTACTAATGGTTCTGGAAAGGAAATCTGATTTCAATATTGTAAGCCTCTTAGTGTTTAAATATAATAAACATTGGATCATATAATAACTGTACAATAAATTCATTTCATGGAGAATATTTATGAAAGAACATGATGTACAGGAATATCCAGAAAACCATATTCAACCCAACATAGGCCTGAATCAATATCTTACCTCCTTTATATGTAAACACAAGAAATTGTGATGTAAGAAAGAGCTCCATTGAACGAGAAAGTCTTCCTCCCGATTACTGTCTAATCAGAAAAATAGTGGTAATCGATATTTTTATGCAGTCTAGACATCGAAATGTTCCCCATAATCTTGCGAAATGCATTCCCTTAATATTCAGGAGGCTGCCACCCGCTTTGAAATATAATAAGGTTTCGGTGATTCCGCGGGATAGATGAATGCATTAATATCCGTTGTTGTGGAGCTTCTGTTGTTTATAGCCGCCTGGATTTGCATACATTAAAATCTTCGGATGCGTCTTTTGCAACTCGGATGGTAATTTGTGATGATGATGGAAGTGTTTCATGTTGTATGTTTATTTTTTCTATTTTTAGTCTCCTTGTTTATGATAAGCTAAGATTTCAGATAAACACTTTGTAATGTAGTTATTGTTATGGAGGAATAAACATTACAGACGGATACGCCATTATGCCTGTAAGACCATTTTTGTACTTCTAAAAATTTGAAAAGAGTAAGAAGAAAATCACAAAGTAGTAATATAACAGAGCGCTTCACGGGGTTGCCGAGGCCTGAATGGTCCAGTGGCTAGCGCTCTGGCGCTCGGTACCCCAGGTTTCGGGTTCGAGTCCTGGCGGTGCAATGGATGTTTGTAGTAGTTCGGAATCCACTTTAAACTGTAGGTCCCGGTCTGTTTAGCCCAAAGTGCGCACAAGATGATCGTAGAGCGCCAAACCAAACATCGGGGTTGCCAGTTTGCCTCGGGTTTGCCATATTCCTCACGTGATCATACACCTAACTTTCACCACATCACTGCGCCTAGAACTGAATTGCCCCTTTAGAGTTTCAGAATGATGTGGGTGAGAAGAAATATGATTGAGCTCTGTGACGCTCTACGGTCATATGAGACCGGAACCTACGGCTTAAAGTGGATTCCGAATCCCTACAAACATCCATGGACAGCCAGCTGGGACTCGAACACGAAATCTGTGGCAGAGCGCTGAACTACTATATTTTACTTACTATAAATAAAGTGCCTCAGAAGTCGCATTTAGGATAACATTTGTAACAGTAAGTTCGATCACCGATTGATGGAAAGTAAACATTCAGTTTAATGGTGGAAACGGACGAATCTATCGCGTATTAGAGTGCTAGTCAGATATACGCGGCGCAAAAGAAATATAAAAAAAAATAATGCAGTCGTTATTGTGGAATTTTTTTATCACTGTATTGTTCTGATAATATGCTAGTTAAAATTATAAGTATTAAAATTAAAATTATTTTTGATGAAATTAAAGCCCTTCCGATAATACTCCCCCCCCCCCTAATAAATTGTCGTGTCTGATTCCACCCCACTTGACCACTTACCAATTTTCTACATGTTAGCTGGTCAAATTATATGCATTTGCAATGATTGTTAACAAATGACTGGAAACAGAAATAACTCCACGAACAGGAATAATAGAAATAACCCTCTTTTTCATACAACAGAAACCCCCATATAACAGAAATAACCCATTTTTATTTGAGAACATCTAGAAACACCAATTCCTATTTAAAAACTGACGTATTCAGTAGATAGTGTTTTCAAGATTCAACTACGTTAGTTTATTTTATGCAATTTGTTGATCGGTTTAAAAGAACTTTAACATGCAACAAAATTTACAAAAAGCAAAAGAAAACACAACACGACGGGAAAAAAATAAAGGAATAAGATGCAAATCCTTTTACCGCTCGAATAAGTTTACCTTACGGGAGAGAACATTTTCCACAAATGACAAAGAAGATGAAATAATAATACAGCCCAAGAAAGTTATGAAAAAACGCATCCAGAGGACTTTTAAATGAATCCCCTCGACATTTTGAACTGTGAGCTGGTAAAAAGTTCTCGAGACTGATGTTAAAAAGAAAGCTCGCTTTGAGGAAGATGTTTTTCGCGTTCTTTTAGTTGACATCTTACTTTGCGTAACGTCTTCTCATACGTTAAAGTATCTTGTACAAGAATTTATATTTTCCAAAGTATTGCTTGCGAAAAAATCATGATACATGAAAAAGAATTTTTATTTTTAACATAACACCATCTAATTGTGTCAGTCGTTTGTTTTGGTTTGTCGGTCTACGGTCATTTTGTGCGCACTTTGGACTGATTAGATCAGAACCAACAGTTTAACGTGGATTCCGAACCACTACAAACATTCATGACACCACCAGGACTCGAACTTGAAACATTTGGCACCGAGCGCCAGACCGCTAGACACTCGGCCATTCAGGCCCGTCCTTTCTCTAATTTAAATATGCGAGATTGTTCACCTTATGATTTCATTAACCCATTGGTGAAAACTCCTCTTCGAAGTCTTAACTTTACATATTTGTGACATTCAGAGAGAAATATGTCCCTGAAATCCAAAGTAAATATTATTAGATTCATCACTCCTCTTTTATAAAAGCAGTTTGTTGACATCTTGTACAAATTAAAGAGTATAAATAATATATAATACGTGCGCTACTGTCCATATGCATCTTTCTACTAATGGTTCTGGAAAGGGAATCTGATTTCAATATTATAACCCTCTTAGTGCTTAAATATAACAAACATTTATAGGGATCCTGCAATAACTGTACAATAAATTCCTTTCATAGAGAATATTTATGAAAGAACATGATGTACCAGAAAACATATTCAACCCAACATTGCCCTGAATCAATATCTTACCCCCTTTATATGTAAACACAAGAAATTGTGATGTAAGAAGAGGGCTCCATTCAACGAGAAAGTCTTCCTCCCGATTACTGTCTAATCAGAAAAATAGTGGTAATCGATATTTTTATGCAGTCTAGACATCGAAATGTTCCCCATAATCTTGCGAAATGCATTCCCTTAATATTCAGGAGGCTGCCACCCGCTTTGAAATATAATAAGGTTTCGGTGATTCCGCGGGATAGATGAATGCATTAATATCCGTTGTTGTGGAGCTTCTGTTGTTTATAGCCGCCTGGATTTGCATACATTAAAATCTTCGGATGCGTCTTTTGCAACTCCGATGGTAATTTGTGATGATGATGGAAATGTTTCATGTTGTATGCTTTTTTTTGTGTGTTGTATTTTAGGTTCCTTGTTTATGATAAGCTGAGATTTCAGCTAAACACTTTGCAATGTTGTTAGTTATTGTTATGGAGGAATAAACATTACAGACGGATACGCCATATTGTATATAAGACGATTTTTGTATTTTTAAAAAGATGAAAAGAAAAAGAAGAAAACATATAGTAGTAAAGAAATAGAGCACTCATCGGAGTTACCAGTCTGGGGCTAACATATTCCTCGCGTGATCATACACCTTACTTCACTTTTACATTCGCCAGTAGCCGCAGATAACTGTCAGTAGCCGCAGATTACAAATTCCCAAATTCGCCACTGATCACTGACAATTGACAGTAGTGATGTCATGATTGGTCACTTTCAAGGTCACTCTGCCATTCATTTGTATGGGACTGATCACTTTGTTTATTTGTGTTACAGAGGAGAAAAATGAGCTATTATTGCCCTGTGGAATATATACTGCACTCATCTAGAATTTGTTTTAAACATGTATTTCAGATTCTTGTATTTTAACATATGCGATGATAGTTTGGCGAATTTTACCAATAGCTTGGCGAGTTTTGGCAATAGCTTGGCGAGTTTCGCTTTTACTACTGGTCATTACTTCTGTAAGCTGTTGGCCAAAGGGATAAAAATGTTTTCAAAAGAATTAATTTTAATTATTAATTTTATTCTAATTTTCTAGTTTATATAAACTTTTTGTAATGTTTTATTATATTTCATACAAAATGTTTAAGAAATATAAACAAAATATTTTTGGTTATCAATTTTTCTTTAGTAAGCGCATATTTAAAATAAATACATGGCATGAGAAGAAGAATTTTTCAAAACGTTTAGAACGCTTCGTAACATGCTTACGTTTTCTAAACAAATTAGAGCGGGGAAAAGAAGCCAGGCGGCAATGCAGGCCAACTCTAGTACGAAAAGGACAGGACATGTTTGTCTCAAGTTTTTCTATGCTTAGAATAGGGGATGCGCTCTAGTTTATTACTACTCTGTGAAAAAACACTTTATTTTTTCGGAAATTTTGTTTCATTCAACTGGAAAATTTTGTCTGACTTATAGCTGCTTTTAAAGCATTTATATTAAGCGTGATTGAACATTTAACTTTCAGTCTGCTGGCTGCGTCTACTTCGGTCAGTGCTTTCATTAACGATGAGGATTGTTGCAGTGTAACTAGCTGCGTGAAGCAACGCGTATGTGTAAACGTCTAGCTTCGATCGAGGTTGTGGTCTAGCAGCAACATGCGCAGCTGGAGTGCAGAAGACATTAGTTTTGAATCCGCTGACAGCATTGTTGTTGTTACAGTTCTTAGAAACGAGGTGATTCGAAGGTGGTTGTGAAAATACCAGTAAAGCATACGAATTGGTAGTAAGGCTATCTGGTGGGGATTCTTTGTGTTTTCCCCCGTACGAACTCAAATTACAAGGTGGTTTCCCCTAAAAGTCCTCCGAGAACAGTGTCCTCCCTTCAACGCCGTCAATACTCTGATGTATATGAAGCCCGCCGATGTTGTAGCCTTGCCTTTCTAACTGGTGGATACTGGGATGAAGTGTGAAGTTAGGTACGGAGATGAGGAAGGAAGTTTAGGTAAAGGGGTGTGGGATGAAGCCTAGGTAAGAGGGTGTAGAGTGAAGTAGAGAACAAAAAGAAAGAAACATCTCACTGTGACTAGCAGCCTAGTACAAGTTTTTCGAGATACCTCAAATTCAATAAATACATAACAGTTACCCTAAAAAATCTTTCCTGTGTTTAGTGGTGAGCGTAAGTGAAACATGAAGTCCCCTAGTGTGTAACAACAAAGAATTAAATAAATTTTGCAAAAGGGAAATGCTATTGTTTTACATCAGAATCAATTCACAAACCTTTACGTGCCTTCCAAAATATCTAAAAGAGTCTTAATTTAACTCAAGCAACTTATTAACGGATTTCAGTTTAATTAAATATCTTGCATATTTTAGTAGTAAGTTAATACCTGTGAGCGGATCAGGCATTATGAAATCCGAGTATGAGGTCCACGTGTATTATTCTTCTTTATATATGGATAGACAGACGGATATCCAGTCACTGCTTTCCGAAACGCGTTTGATGGCAACAACGATAATCTTTTTTGTACATGGCTAGACGAAGGAATATCCAGTAACTGCTTTGAGAAAAAATGGCAAATGTGACATATGTTAATCTTCTTTATATATGGCTAGACAGACGGATATCCAGTCACTGCTTTTCGAAACGCTGTTGATGGGAACAACGATAATCTTTTTTGTACATGGCTGGACGAAGGAATATCCAGTAACTGCTTTGAGAAAAATGGCAAATGTGACATATGTTAATCTTCTTTATATATGGCTAGACAGACGGATATCCAGTCACTGCTTTTAGAAACGCTGTTGATGGAACAACGATAATCTTTTTTTGTACATGGCTAGACGAAGGAATATCCAGTAACTGCTTTGAGAAAAAATGGCAAATGTGACATATGTTAATCTTCTTTATACATGGCTAGACAGACGGATATCCAGTCACTGCTTTTAGAAACGCTGTTGATGGCAACAACGATAATCTTTTTTGTACATGGCTGGACGAAGGAATATCCAGTAACTGCTTTGAGAAAAAATGGCAAATGTGACATATGTTAATCTTCTTTATATATGGCTAGACAGACAGATATCCAGTCACTGCTTTCGAAACGCTTATTGAAACGCTGTTGATGGCAACAACGATAATCTTTTTGTACATGGCTGGACGAAGGAATATCCAGTAACTGCTTTGAGAAAAAATGGCAAATGTGACATATGTTAATCTTCTTTATATATGGCTAGACAAACGGATATTCAATCACCGCTTTCCGAAACGCTTATTGAAACGCTGTTGATGGCAACAACGATAATCTTTTTGTACATGGCTAGACGAAGGAATATCCAGTAACTGCTTTGAGAAAAAATGGCAAATGTGACATATGTTAATCTTCTTTATATATGGCTAGACAGACGGATATTCAGTCACTGCTTTTCCGAAACGCTTATTGAAACGCTGTTGATGGCAAAACGATAATCTTTTTTGTACATGGCTCGAAGGAATATCCAGTAACTGCTTTGAGAAAAATGGCAAATGTGACATATGTTAATCTTCTTTATATAAAATTAGACAAACGGATATTCAGTCACTGCTTTCGCGAAACGGTGGGTTGTTTGTGGCAACAACGATAATCTTTTTTGTACATGGCTAGACGAAGGAATATCCAGTAACTGCTTTGAGAAAAATGGCAAATGTGACATATGTTAATCTTCTTTATATATGCTAGACAGACGGATATTCAGTCACTGCTTTAGAAATCTTATTGAAACGCTGTTGATGGCAACAACGATAATCTTTTTTGTACAATGGCTAGACGAAGGAATATCCAGTAAACTGCTTTGAGAAAAAATGGCAAATGTGACATATGTTAATCTTCTTTATATATGGCTAGACAGACGGATATTCAGTCACTGCTTTCCGAAACGCTTATTGAAACGCTGTTGATGGGAACAACGATAATCTTTTTTGTACATGGCTGGACGAAGGAATATCCAGTAACTGCTTTGAGAAAAAATGGCAAAATGTGACATATGTTAATCTTCTTTATATATGGCTAGACAGACGGATATCCAGTCACTGCATTTTTCGAAACGCTGTTGATGGGAACAACGATAATCTTTTTTGTACATGGCTGGACGAAGGAATATCCAGTAACTGCTTTGAGAAAAATGGCAAATGTGACATATGTTAATCTTCTTTATATATGGCTAGACAGACGGATATCCAGTCACTGCTTTTCGAAACGCTGTTGATGGGAACAACGATAATCTTTTTTGTACATGGCTAACGAAGAATATCCAGTAACTGCTTTGAGAAAAATGGCAAATGTGACATATGTTAATCTTCTATATATGGCTAGACAGACGGATATTCAGTCACTGCTTTCCGAAACGCTTATTGAAACGCTGTTGATGGCAACAACGATAATCTTTTTTGTACATGGCTAGACGAAGGAATATCCAGTAACTGCTTTGAGAAAAAATGGCAAATGTGACATATGTTAATCTTCTTTATATATGGCTAGACAGACGGATATTCAGTCACTGCTTTCCGAAACGCTTATTGAAACGCTGTTGATGGCAACAACGATAATCTTTTTTGTACATGGCTAGACGAAGGAATATCCAGTAACTGCTTTGAGAAAAAATGGCAAATGTGACATATGTTAATCTTCTTTATATATGGCTAGACAAACGGATATTCAATCACCGCTTTCCGAAAACACTGTTGATAGAAACAGCGTTAATCTTCTTTATACAGAGTGAGACGAATGGATATCTAGATACTGCTTTCAGAAATGATGGCGAATGTGACAAGATGTGTTAATCTTCTTTATACATGATTAGACAGATGAATATCCGGTCACTGCTTTTAGAAACGATGAAGATTAAAACAGCATATGCAAACTATTCGCACAGATACAAATGCGGTCTAGTGGTAGTTTTTCTGTATTTTTCTCTTTGGTGGAAGTTTTACATATCTGTAGCGCAACTGTATCTAAAATTCCAGTTAAATGGCCATGTAATCCCCTCATCGCCAATCGGTGGGTTGTTTGTGACATACGAAAGTAAAATACTAGGCCCACTGACGTACAACAAAAGAAAAAAAAATTTTTGAAATATACCAGAGTTCATTTTTCAGCATCCTTTACAATTGCACAGGCATAATTATATCGTTAGTAGAATAATCTATAGAAATAAGCGAGCACAGCACCTTGTAAATTCAAAGGACTTTTAGTAAGTTTAATTCAATTTAATTATTCTTATAAGATATATTTAATAGAATTATGGATATATATTAATTAATGATATATTTAATAGAATTGGGCATATATAAAAAGCATTTTCAATTCAATATGATCATATTATTTTATTGCAGAGTAATAAAAATAGTAATTCTTGGAACACTTGTTAAAGTCCTGCAATTGCTGGAATAAAAAGAAAATAATATATATTATTTTCGTAGTCAATATTGTACTTCATTTTGCATTAAAATAAAAAAATTCAGATAAAATATATAGATATTTTTTCTAAAAAGTCTTTCTTATTATCGATATATGCACATAATATTAACATTTGTACGTACATAATATTATTTTTGAGATGCGAGCATAAATTTAGATACTTCCCGAATAAGGATTTTACAAACGGAAAAAAAAATATTTAAAATAATAAAATAAAATGTTTTCATTCCACTGGCAGTTAACTGTTTATTTTAGAATTGTTCAAACATTTAAATCATTCACTCAAAACGACTCAAAATTTGCTAGCTAATATTAACAAACAGCAAATATTAGTATCACGCTAATATTAACAAATGCAAATGTTGGCATCACGCTCATAGTAAGAAAACGATACAAAATCTGCTCGATCGTGAGGTTTGCTCATATGTACCACATTTTTTGCCAAACGATGTCAATGGCATTTTATTGGTATTTGGTACATATTGATATTTCATACAGAAATGTTAAAAATCAGTAACTATGACATTTATTTTTTTACATGCTATTTTATTTAAAGCCGAAAAAATTATCTTGACATTTATCTTTATTTATAATAGAAAGTATCCCAAAATGACTCAAAACATAACGAAAACTTGTAAAAATTGTTTATTTTACTATTTTACCATGCAACTACAAAAATGAATTCATTTCGATGTAACATTTTTATGTAGTCTGTAGTAGTTGATTTCATGCCATTTATTGCAAAGCATTTAAAGAATTAAAATGTTCTCAATGAAAGCTCCCCGGTTTTAATTCCTTTCTATTTATTCATGCAGAATTAGATAAACAACTGTGTCTATCTGATATATTTTACTGATTTGTTGATAGAACTATATTTATTGCATAACTCATCAGATACTTGAATGTATACTAACAGCAACAAAGAGATATCGCATCAAAATTTATAAATTATAGATTTTTTGTATTATTTTGTAAATTTTTACATTCTCATTTTTGTTCTTATTTATATCGGTGGGGTTATATGCTACGACAGACGATGAAAGTAGAACGTTATAGCCTTAGAGGACTATTAGTGGTAACTGCCGGACATTTTCAACGCTATCTCTTGGATGTATCCTAACAGCGACAAAGAGATATCGCATCTAAATTTATAAATTGTACAGTTGTTACATTACTTTTAAAATTTTTTTTTATATTTGTTATTCTCATTTTTGTTGTCTGTGTGACAAATTCGAAACAATTACAGATGGAATATGAACCACACCATGAGTTTTTGCATAGGGATTGGTGATAGACCATGAGCTGAGAAAATAGAGAGTTTTTGCATACCGTACGTTAGTTACCGTAGGACGTCCGTTAGCTTTTTCTCCCTAGCGCGCATGCTCATAGGAAATTATGTTTCCTATGAGCATGCGTGCTAGGGAGAAAAGCTAACGGACGTCCGAAATACGGTATGCAAAAACTCTCTATTTTCTACTTAAATGATAATTGAGGGAAGCTGCCCCCCCCCCCCCCAGTGACGGATTTTCTTAGAGGGGTTTTTTGGAGAAGAAATGGGAGAGTTCTGCGATGAGTTGAAAAGAAATGTTGTTTTTCACTTTTTCTGAAAATGGCTGAACAGGCCGGAGTTTTCCCTCTTATAAAGTGAGCCCCTCGTGGTTTCTTGTATAACGCCGTGTGATAATTAAAGTCTGCAGCAGACCTGCTGAAAAAGATTCGTAGATTTGAGAACTCTGAAAATCTCTATCCTTGGAGTGAACTGCGCTGGCGAATCAAATTTAATTCTTTATTTTTCATTTTTTGTAAATAATTAATTGTAATAGATGTATATTCTGTATGAGTTCTGTAACAGGTGGGCGGAAAAGTTCGTAGTATGACACATAGATAGCGCTATTAGTATGAAATCCATATGATTTTTAGTTAGCCCTCACCTTCAAAAGACACGTGTATAAATTCGACAGCTGTTGCACTATTAGTATGTGAGTTATAGAATTTTTAGTGTTCATCACGTGCAGTCCACTCGGCTGACTGTCGATTGGACTCCGCTGTGAAATGATGGAGCCATGTTTCATCCATCGTCCCATATCGACCCAAAAATTCGGGTTAATTACGATTGAACAGCTCCAAACACTGCTTAGAATCATCAATTCGTTATTGTTTTTGGTCGATTGTGAGCTTTGTGCAGCACCCACTTTGAACAGAGCTTTCGCTTATCCAAATATTCATTCATGATATGTCCAAACCGTTCCTTTGATATCTTTGGGGTCTCAGCTATCTCAATCAACTTCACTTTACGGTTATCAGAAATTATTTTGTGGACTTTTTTGATGTTTTCGTCTGTAGCAGCCTCTTTGGGGCGTCCACTGCATGCATCGTCCTCGGTGCCCATTTCGCCTCGTTTAAATTTAGCAAACCACTTCTCTACGGTTGATTTTCCTGGTGCAAAGTCCGAATAATGTTTATAAGGCCAAGTTTCAATAGTATTTTTTTTCGCCAAAAAGAAATGCTTTATTAACACACGAAATTCCTTTTTATCCACTTTTTCAAACTAATAAAAGTTGCTTCACTAAAAATGCTATAACTCACATACTAATAGTGCAACAGTTGTCGAATTTATACACGTGTTTTTTGAAGGTTAGGGCTAACTAAAAATTATTTGGATTTAATACTAGTAGCGCCATCTATGTGTCAGCCTATGAACATTTCAACCCATCTGTTATGTTTATATATAATGCTTGTAAATAAAAATTAAAGTGTTCCCATGAACCTGAAAGTGGCCCTCTTCTTGAAACCGTTATAGGTCTAGTACAGGCCGAGACGTTACAGTAGAGTAAAATCAACCATTTATTAAGATACGTAAAAAGTTAGTGTAAAAATCATTTCATGCATAAATTTGAAATGTTGTACGTGAAAATGGTTGTAGTTTACATAACAAAAAAATTCCAAGCAATAACTGTATTTGTTGTTTACATCTATAATCCTAAAAGTTATTTTCATTAAACTAATACTAAATTTTTTGTGTTTTGCTAACACAATCTTTGTATAATTACTTTTAATGTTAATTATTAAACACTAGGTAGTTAATGAAAAACTTTTTATATCCATTGCCATAACATTTAATTCTGTAAATGGAAATTATTCACATAACCATGACGATAGATAACATTACTAGGATTAAATAAGCATTTTTGCATATTTTTAATGCTTATTGCTAAAATATTTAAGTGTTGACCGCTTTTACTATACATAACATATGAAAACCTGTGTAAGCGTTTTAAGTTAATTAGAAATTACTTTATGCATGCAAATATATCTCATTAAGAAAATAGGGGCCTTATTTAAACTTAATTATTATCCCTGAAATATGAAAAATAGTTAAAGTTGTTGATGCGGAATTGTTTTAATTACTTTCATTAAACTGTAATAGTGAGTAATAATTATTTTTAAACTTAGATAATTATATTTTACCGTTTCTAGTAAAACAAGAGTGAACAGTGCTTTTGGAATTATATTTTTAAATATAATGTTTTAATTAAAGATAAGTTGCATACGCAAAAAAAATGTTTTTGGCAATATCCGTTATATTTTGGCCATGACCATTATATTAGACGTGCCAAAAAATTATCTTTTTAAAGAAGGTTTTTCTGTGAAATTATTACTTTGTACGTTCTTTTTATGAATTGATATTAAATTTTATAAAAATTAGTTAATAGTAAAAAAATAATAAATAAAATCACTTAACGCTAAATCATCTTTTTAAGCACACACGCGTACAAAAGAAAGAAAAAGAATAAAAATTATCAAAAAAAGATTGATAGAATATTTTATATGTACTATTTTTAAATAATTCAGACGTAAAATATTCTTAAGTACTTGCTGAAATAAATGGTCAAAACTAAATTTTGTAAGAAAGTTTTATATACCTTTCTTAGAATTAATTTTGATTGTTTATGAAGGAGATATTTTTCTAAATAAAAATCAAGACAATTATTTAACATTTTTATTATGTAAGAGTTAATAAATTTTTTTTTAAATTGCATTAATTTAGTGTTTTCTCTAAGTGAAATATGTATTAGTTCTTGTGATACTTTTTAAAAAACTCATGTTTGTGAAAATTGCAACACCATGAAGGAATCGTCTTAATTCAATGAAATTTAATACACAGTTCAGTGGTAGTGGTACAAATAAATAATTAAATGTTCAAAGCAAACAAACAGTAACAAGAGATTGTAATCAGTATTTTGTGTAGCCACCACGCGTCGCAATAAGTGCTGCTACACGACGTGGCATGGAGTCAAACAAATTTTGAATGTCTGCCTGAGAAAGAGCATTCCATATTGTTTGTATGCGCACCCAAAGTTTTTCTGCAGAAGCAACAGGACGAGGATCACGAGCGAGACGCCGACCAACGAAATCCCACACATGTTCAATCGGTGACATATCCGGGGAATACGCAGGCCAAGGAAGAAGCTGTACCTGCTGCGTTGCAAAGAAGGATTGAACAGTCCTAGAGATATGAGGGCGGGCATTGTCCTGTTGAAATACAGCGCCTGGCAAGCTTCGAAGGAAGGGAACAGCTTGGGGTTGTAGAACTTCAGTGATGTACCGGTTGCTGTTCAGATTGCCCACAATTCTTAGCAATTGAGATCGTCCATGATATGATATGGCCCCCCAGACCATAACTCCGGGTGTTCGTCCACTGTGGCATTCGATAATGCACTCCGGAAGGTAGCGTTCACCGGCATAGCGTCTGACAAGAATGCGGCCATCATGGTACCACAAATTAAAGCGGGATTCGTCAGAAAACACAACATGCTGCCAATCAGCACGCCAGTCTCTATGCTGAGCGGCCCATTGTAGCCGCAGGCGGCGATGGTTTAGCGTGAGAGGATCCTGTATAAAGGAGTCCTTGCGCGCAGTCCACGCTGCAGCAGAGGTCTACGAATTGATGAAGCACACAATGAAACACCTGTAGCTATTGACCACTGTGCTGCCAATTGTCTAGAGGAAGCTGTACGGTCCGTCAGCGCCATGCGGACCAGGTGTCTATCATCGCGAGCTGAAGTCACATTTCGGGGTCCACCCCTTGATTTCCGAGTTGTCCGACACTCGTCCGTCCACTGCTTCCAAAGACGCATCACTGTGCTGCTGTTACGCTTATCGAAGCGAGCGGCTACTGCACAATAAGACAATCCAGCTTCACGAAGGCCGATGATTCTCCCCCGCTCAAACTCTGTAAGTTGTTCAAATCTCACTCTCTTTCGTCGAAGAGGCATAAGTAACGATTGAGCTAACGTTTACCACTAGCAGATAACTACCGATAACCATACACGCCTCGCTACAGCCGTCTATTTATTCGGATCCATCCGCCGTTCAGAGGGCGCTGCTCAGCATACGCATGCGCTACGGATTTGAAATTCTAATCAGTTGCATATCATGCTCTAATTTGCATTTCCTGAAAATTTCACTCGCGTAAGTCCTTCATGGTGTTGCAATTTTCACAAACATGAATTTACAAAGGAAATTCTTTTCTTATAATCTTTTGAATGTGGTTATACTTTCTTATAGTCTTTTGAATGGGGTTATAGACTTTTGAATGTGGTTATAATCTTTTGAATGTGGTTAGAATCTTTTGAATGTGTTTGTCTTTTAATGTGTTTATAGTCTTTTGAAAGCGGATATAGTCTTTGTAATGTGGTTATAGTCTTTTGAATGGGGTTATAGTCTTTGTAATGTGGTTATTAGTCTTTTGAAAGCGGATATAGTCTTTGTAATGTGGTTGTAGTCTTTTTAATGTGATCATTTTTTCTTATAAACTTTTGAATCTGATTATACTTTCTTATAGTCTTTAGAATGTTGTTATATTTCTTATAATCTTTTGAACATGGTTATTTTAACATTTTTTAATGCATTTCAAAATATTTCAGTATGGGAAATTACAAATGCAAAGAGATTCATGAGAAATGTTGCACTTCCCAAAGCTTTAAACTTTCATCTACACAAAAATTTTATTAAACACATTTCAACTCAATATTTCAATAGTTTTAATGAACAAGAAAACATCGCAATCCGAGAAATTGATTTTTATTTTTCTCATAGTAACGCTCAAGGTTTTGCTTTAATTGTTGAAAGCTAACTTCCTGCTTTCTAATTTCTTTTATATATTTTTTTTTTTTTTCAGTTTCTAATTGTTTTAAAGTTCTCCTCCAACAAGTTTATAAAATCTGGGCAATACTACTGTGTTCAAAAAGTAAGACCAATTATTTTTTCTTTGAAAAACGCTTTATTTATTCTACCAAATTTATCAGACACAAAGAACTTATGCCAACTTTTTTCCCAATCCACAATGCATGCTAAAAAATCATTGGTAGCGATGACCTTCAAAGCGCGCGGCGATTCACGTTGAATCTCTTCAATGGACTCAAAATGATGTCCCCGGAGTGGTCTTTTGAATTTAGGGAATAGCCAGAACTTGCACTATGTGAATACGGTGGTTGTGGAACGATATGGGTTTCATTTTTTGGCGAAAAAGTTACGAAGAATCAATGCAATGTGAGCTGGCGCATTCAGTGTTTTCGGTACCAATCGAGATTTGACGCGTTTGAGGCCCAAAATGGAATTGATCGATCCTTTTGAAATTCCAACATTATCAACAAGGTCTCAAATTGTAATTTGATAGTTTGCAAGCACCAAATCTTTAATTTTTTGGATGTGAGCTTCGTCGGTTGAGGTTGATGGTCGACCAGAGGGCTATTCGTCTTCAACGCGTTCTCTGCCTTCTTTGAACTGTTTATACCACTTCTAATAATTTCTTTCCGATATAGGAATGCCCACTTAATGCCTTCGACCACATTCTATACGTTTCCGCAAACAAAATTGAATGCAAGTTCTTTGTTCGATTAATTCTGGCATTTCAAAAATCGCCGGAATCAGTTTTAGCGTCTCACAAAGCCAAGCATAACTCAAACAATAATGAATATTTTGAAGTCAAATTTCATACAGATGTCAAGAACAGTGCCATCAACCAAAAAAGAAAAAAAAATGACATTCCTTAAGCCCCGGGAATATTAAATTGAAAATTTGTCTTACTCTTTGGACACAGTAGTAGATCATGCATCCTTTGCAAATCCAGAAGATGGAACTACAAAAAAGAGTTAATTACCTGAACTATCTGGAATGGGGTTATTTCAACTCGATGTTATTGTAATTATCTGTTGTAAACTGTTTATTATCACAAAAAAAATGGTACTTACGTATTAATGATACCTTGGCGACAGACTTGGCGGTTTTTATGTGTCGCCAATCTAACAGCTACAGATTTGCTGAGTTTTGTCGCCATTTTATAGTGCTACGAAAATGTGTATTTGAGATTTGCCAGAAACAGAACAAGATGCAATTTTTTTTTTTTCAGGAACGAAATATTTTACCAAAACAACGAAAATGTCCCAATTCCCATGACATGAAACTTTATTTTGGTGAACGTAAGTTTTGGAAATGCAATTTCAGTCAGTGTGCTTATCGTGTGGGACTTAGAAAAGGCAATTGGTTTGAGGGAAGCAGAATTCCATTTTGTACAGCTTTGAGATTCATATACTGCTGGTGCGAGGAGTTGACGTCGATTTTAAATGAAGTGTTTTATATATTTTATTATTGGAAAAAAAAATTTTAAGTGTCGATTGGCGCCACTTAAAAAACGCCAAATCTGCAGCTGCGGTTGGCGCGTGTGCTCTTTATTGACGCAACTGTCGCCAAGGTATCGTTAATACCTAAGTACCAAAAAAAATAATAACACAAGCGAAGCCTATCTGTTATTGACCAAACTGCGCCACAATTTCAGAATGTAGACATTACATTGAATTGAAGCCTAAGATTGAAGAAACTTTTCCCCGCCATTAAACATTTTAAAGAAAGGATGTTACACTTTAAACAAAAGAGAAGTAATTATTGTTTTAGAATGTAATAGTTTTTTTATGCATAATTTGGTGAATTTAAGTGTAGGATATAAATTACTACACTACTTTTTTGTTTGTTATTGTGGATGCGGATCATTTAACATTCTTTCTTTTGTGAAAGAATGTGAATTTGTGATCTTCTTAATCCTTCATCCGAATGAAAAAAAAGGGGTTATTTTGTAAAAACATCTGAAAATATAAAAATAGTTAACTAGTCTGTACATGTAATAGCTAACAATTATTAAAAGAAAACTTTCAATTTTCTACTGGAAAATATTAATGTAGAAATTACAGGATTGCTCGAAAATTGGATGAAGGGGTTAATATGTAACATAAAGATTAAAACAGATTACATATTGTTATACATAAAACATTATTGAAATATAAGGTGGAAATAAGATAAAAATTGGTAAATAACGAAAGAAAATGTGGAAATAAATATTTTGAAAGACGTGAAATACATGAAATGGATAGACTCCTTTCATAATGTTCAAAATTTTTCTTTATGAGTGGATAGATCTTGTTTGTCATTTATACATTCAAAGGACACTACACCAACTGACAATGATAAAGAAAAGCACTGCCTCACAGAACTTGCGGGATAACTCCCTGAAAGAAGTCAGTCCACGAAATCCATGTCCACAGCTTTCCTTTTCTTTGTGAGTCGATGGATTTTGTTCGCCGTTTATAGATTCAATGAACTATACACCAACCGGCAAATGGTAAGGTAAACATGCCTTCCTGGAGAACTTTAGTGATAACTGCCTGAAAGAAGTCTGTCCATGAAATCATAACTTTTCTTTGTGAGTGGATGGATCTTGTTTGTCATCTATACATTCAAAGGACACTACACCAACTGACAATGATAAAGAAAAGCACTGCCTCACAGAACTTGCGGGATAACTTCCTGAAAGAAGTCTGTCCATAAAATCCATGTCCACAGCTTTCCTTTTCTTTGTGAGTCGATGGATTTTGTTCGCCGTTTATAGATTCAATGAACTATACACCAACCGGCAAATGGTAAGTACATGCCTTCCTGGAGAACTTTTAGTGATAACTTCCTGAAAGAAGTCTGTCCATGAAATCATAACTTTTCTTTGTGAGTGGATCTTGTTTGTCATCTATACATTCTTGACAATGATAAAGAAAAGCACTGCCTCACAGAACTTGGATAACTTCCTGAAAGAAGTCTGTCCATAAAATCCATGTCCACAGCTTTCCTTTTCTTTGTGAGTCGATGGATTTTGTTCGCCGTTTATAGATTCAATGAACTATACACCAACCGGCAAATGGTAAGGTAAACATGCCTTCCTGGAGAACTTTAGTGATAACTTCCTGAAAGAAGTCTGTCCATGAAATCATAACTTTTCTTTGGGAGTGGATGGATCTTGTTTGTCATTTATATATATTCAACGAACAGTACAGCAATTGACAACCAGAAAAGCATTACCTCTCTGCAGAACTTAAGGCATAACTTCCTGAAAGAAGTCTGTCCATGAAATCATAACTTTTCTTTGGGAGTGGATGGATCTTGTTTGTCATTTATATATATTCAACGAACAGTACAGCAATTGACAACCAGAAAAGCATTACCTCTCTGCAGAACTTAAGGCATAACTTCCTGAAAGAAGTCTGTCCATGAAATCAATGTTCAGAACTTTCCTTCATGAGTCGGTGGAACTTCTTTGTTATTTATACATTCAATGAATAGTGCACACACTGGAAATGATTAGGAAAACATTGTCTCCCTGGAGAATTTAAAGGATAACTTTTAGTATTTGCATGCTGTATGGGAAAAAACGGAAAATCCCCATAATGCAGTTTGAACATTGATTCAAGATGTTTACAGATGCAGGCATCTGTACTATTAAAATTAGGTTTTTATGGGTTAATTCATATGCCAAACTACATTTCTTAAACTACTAAATTATTTGAATTAGCCTAATAGGTTCATTCTATAACATCAATAAACTCTATCCGACAAAAAAATTTAAAATCTCTTAATCCCGGCTATAATTTTCTTCGAATCCCCTGACTTCTTAAAAAGTGAAAAAAGGGACTTAAAAGTCCCCCCCAAAAAAAAGTACGCTTCTTTTGGGCATTAACAAGAATCCAGCAACAGACTAGCTACCAGAATTTTTAATATTACATGTATCAGACTGAAATTCAGTTTTCATTTAAAATGTAATAGCATATTGGCATAAATTACAAATCAGTTTCTTCCGTAAAGTTCCTTAATTTAATGGACTCCCCTGTCCCCTACAATTAATGAACGTTTTCCTCATACAATTCCATTTAGTTTATCGGTCCTTCTCCCACATTATTACAAATATATATCACATAATCAATGGGAGATATAGAAATTCATTATATTAATTACTGATTACTTGCGTACTAATTGTGTATTGTATTCTCCACAACAATGTATGAGAAAGTTTCTATAAGCTAATAACATTCTTCAATTAACGAGATTGTTTCCCTTGGCTTCACTTTTTTAATTGGCTTCAAAATTCCCCGCCAAAATATCTGTGACTCATTGCCCCTTTCCATAGACGTTAATAACGTGTGATGCCCATAGAGATTCAATTCGCTCGTGCATCGCATTCACTCACGTGATAGATATCTTGCTCACCGATGACTTTATCGCCAAATGTTTCAACCGGAATTTCACTTCGAATTGGCTCGATAAATGTCAACTGTTGGCGTAGCGAATTCGATAGGTGGCAAGAGTATGTTTAGAATACTGTAAGGTAAGTATTCAAAACATAGAGTATGTTTTGAAAACTGACAAAGTCTTACAAAACTTTAATATAAAATTATTCATAATAATGAACAGATTTTGGTACTAGATAGCCTAATCAAAATTGAAATCAAAATTGGCATGGCAAAGTGTTATTAAATTGTAACATATCACATAGCAATGAAGTTTCCGTGCCAAATCGCGTAATTATGCCAAATTAAAATCGCCAAATTTATTACCAAGGCATAGCAAATTCGATAGGTGGTAAGAAAACGTTAAGGATTTAACAGAATTATTGATTATAATGAACAGAATTTGGTACTAAGTAGCCTCATAAAAATTGACATGAAAAATTGTTATTAACATGTAACATATCATTTAAGAACGAAGTTTCAGAGCCAAATCACTTAATTATGCCAAATAAAAATTGCCAAATTTATCACCAAAGCATAACGAATTCGATAGGTGGTAAAAAAATGTTTTCGGTGCATTTTTAAAGTTTTAATACAGAGACGCTGATTATATCGTGAAAGGATTTTGATACTGGATAGCCTCATAAAAAGTGACATGAAAAAGTGTCATTAAAATGTAGCATATCCCATAACAGTAACGTTTTCATGCCAAATTGCGTGATTATACCAAATCAAAATCGCCAAATTTATCTCCAAAGCAAAGCGAATTTGATAGGTGGTAAGAAAACCTTTTGAATGCCTTTTTTAAACCTTTGTACAGAGTTGTTGATTAGTTACAGATTTTAGTACGGGATAGCCTCAGAAAAATTGACATGAAAAAGTGTTATTAAAATGTAATATATGTTACTAACATCGAAGTTTTTGTGCCAAATCACGTGATTATACCAAATCAAAATCGCCAAATTTATCTCCAAAGCAAAGCGAATTTGATAGGTGGTATGAAAATGTTTTGAATGCATTTTTTAAACCTTTAAAAAGAGTTGCTGATAAGTTACAGATTTTGGTACTGGATAACCTCATGAAAATTGACATGAAAAAGTGCTAATAAAATGTAACGCGCCACATAACAGCGAAGTTTCCAAGCCAAATCACATAATTATACCGAATCAAAATTTTAAAATTTATCGCCAAAGCGTAGCAAATTCGGTAGGTGGTTAAAAAAACCGCTTTGAATGCATTTTTAAAGTCTTTATACAGATTTGTTGATTAGTTACAGATTTTAGTACTGGGTAGTTTCATAAAGATGGACAAGAAAAATTGTTAATAAAATGTAGCATTTCGATAGATGTTAAGAGCACATTTTTATTACGTTTTTAAGACTTTAACACGGAATTATTGGTTTTAATGAACATTTAGAAACGTATAAAATAAGGTATTTTACGCAATCTCTATAGAATCTACACATTTTTCAATGTACTAGCCGCTACACATGTCTCTAACAAAGCTGACATATTAGTTATCTCGTATATTCTTCAAATGGTTCAATATTCTTCAAATGGTTCAATATTAATGAACCATTTGAAGAATATTGTTCTTCAAATGGTTCATAATCAAAACATATACAGTTAAAACTTGCCTTCTATCAAAACCAAATCAGTCCTCGAACATTATTTCTTATTACCTAAAAAAACGTTTTTGAAACTTATATAAGATTTCAGCTATATTTTATATGACTGAATATTGCAAATAAATTAAAAATTAAAAATTTTATAAAGCATTTACATTATATTTATTCATCTTATTAAAATTTCATGACGTTAATTCAAGTTATTTTTTTAAAGTGAAAACTCTTTCACTTAAAAATTACCAGACCATAAACACTTCTTCATTTTATTTATCTAAAGGCTCTCAGCTGTCACAAGCAGTTATTGGCTTCAGACAACATTTTAAATTGCCAGATGATAAATCTTTTTTTATTTTCGAAAGTAAATTTATTTATTTTTGGAGTATGGAATAAATATATAGTTAAAATCACCAAAAGAATAGCATTTTTAAGAGACAATTCTTATCATCAACAGTCAATAAATAATTACATTGTTACAGTTCATTCTGATTATATTGACATTGTATAGTTTAAAAGATTACATTTAAAAGAAAGTGTCAACGATATTTATTTCGGAGACAATAAATTATTTGTAATTGTGTTTGGTTCATGAATAAACTTTAAGAACAGTAAAGACATTATTTTATTTTGAAGACAAATTATTTTAGCATGAGAAAGAGTAAATAAATTATCTTACGAAAAAACTGGTTTTATTTTTCTTGAAAGCAGAATTAATAAATAAATTGATCGCTCGGTACTCTTAGTGATAATAATTCATTTATCTTAACATGTATTTAACTTACTTTTTTATTTAAAACTTCATAATTTTTATTTTATACTTATTTTTGCTTTATTTAATGTAACTCTTAGTAACTTATTCTGCATTATACTAACTGTTTTTAAAAGTTAAGATAAAATAGAAAATATATATACGAGAATTTATAAAAACTAATAAAATTAATAAATTTACAATGATGAGCCCTTTGAAATAAAGATAAAAGTAATCATTTTATAACATTTTTTATATTAAATATTATAAGAGCTGTATATTTTTTTAGCATGATTAATTAGTTATTAGTTTCATTATTCATTATTTTTAATAGTTAATAATAGATATAAGTTTGCAATTAAGAATGTTATTTATTTTAGTATTCATGTGTATATTGTAGAGATTAGAGGATATTTTGTGTTAGAAAATGAATAATTAAAAATTAATGGAGAATTAATTCATTTTAATAGAGATTTAATTTCAAACCGCGATTATATGATTAGAAAATACATTTTTTGTAATATTTTTATTAATATCAGTTTTATATGATAAACTGTGATTATCCATTTAATTCAATCGTTATTTTAAATTTTTTTAAAGATAATTTATGAAGGGTGTAATTCTGTAATTTATAACCAACGATATACTGCTTCTTTGAGTTGTTTTTTAATTAAGTACGTTATTTACATTCATTTATTGATATTATTAATTTTATATATTTTAATAAAAATACATATGATTCTTATTGTTACATATTTGCTTATAAATAACAACAATCTTTTATTTTATTATTAAACGGTTTCTGTAGTATTTATTTATATTTATTGCTTTTTTTATACATTAAACAACAAATTTTTATTTCATTTAATTTATTTTGTTTATTATTTGTTAGAAATAACATTTTCCATTTATTATAGAACCATAAGTATATGAAAACTTACTAAAATTCCAATATGCGAAGAACAATGTTTAATAAATAGTTTTTGTTGCATTCAAACTTATTTTACTTACATTAAAAAGAAAACGAATAGAATTTTGGAATCAAATATGTTTAATCAAACACGCCTAATTTTTCACTAAAACAAAACGAATTCGATATGTGGTAAGAACTCGATATTTACAAATCTTTCTTTGAACATTATTTCTTCCTATCTAAAAAATGTTTGGAGAACTTATGTAAGATTATAGCACTTCTTTATATCATTGAATATTGCAAAGAAATTAAAAATTAATAACTACATAAACCATTTATATTATATTTATTGGCATTATTAAAATTTCATGACGTTAATTCAAGTTATTTTTTTTAAAAATGAAAACTCTTTCACTTAAAAATTACCAGACCATAAACACTTCTTCATTTTATTTATCTAAAGGCTCTCAGCTGTCACAAGGAGACGATAAATTTTCTTTTTTATTTTCGAAAATAAATTTATTTATTTTTGAGAGTATGGAATAAATATGTAGTTAAAATCACCAAAGATTAACATTTTTAAGAGACAATTCCTATTATCAACAGTCAATAAATAATTACAATGTAACAGTTGATTCTGATTATATTGACATTGTATAGTTTAAAAGATTACATTTAAAAGAAAGTGTCAACGATATTTATTTCGGAGACAATAAATTATTTCTAATTGTGTTTGGTTTATGAATAAACTTTAACAAGATAAGTAAAGATAATATTTTATTTGGAAGACAAATTATTTTAGTATGAGAAAGAGTAAATAAATTATCTTACGAAAAAACATTTTTTATTTTTCTTGAAAACAGTATTAATAAATAAATTGATCGCTAATTGGTTCTCTTAAAGATAATAATTCATTTATTTAAACGGGTATTTAATTTATTTTGATTTAAAACTTCATAATTTTTATTTAATACTTATTTTTGCTTTATTTAGAAAAAATAAATATTTATTCTACGTTATATTAACCGTTTTAAAAGATGAGAAAATAATATATATATATATACATTTATATATACGAGGCGAATGGCGAATAATAGCATCAATAATTAATTAATTATGTAAAAGAAATAGACAACTCTTATTATATTTAATAAAAAATATGTATTATAAAAGGATTACTTTTATCTTTATTTCAACTGGCTCATTATTAAAATTTTAGTAGTTTTGTTAGTTTTTTAAATTAATAAATTTTTAATAATGAGCCATTTGAAATAAAGATAAAAGTAATCCTTTTATAATATATTTTTTTATTAAATATTATAAGAGTTGTCTATTTCTTTTACATAATTAATTAATTTTTAATGCTATTATTCGCCATTTTTAATAGTGAATAATAGATAAAATTTATTATTAAAAATGCATTCATTTTAGAACTCCATGTGTACATTGTAAAGGTAAGAGGGTATTTCATGTTAGAAAATGAATAAATAAAAGTTAATAGGAATTAATCAATTTTAATAGAGATTTGATTTCAAAATGTGTTTTCATGCTTAGAAATGACATATTTTGAAATGTTTTTTAATATCAGTGTTATATGGTAAATATTGATTATCCATTCAATTCACACGTTATTTAACATTTTTTAAACGATAAATGTAATTTAATTTCCAGAGATATACTATTTCTTTGAGTAGTTGTTTTAATTAAGTACGTTGTTTACATTAATTTAATTATATTACTAATTTTGTATTTTTTAGTAAAGTTACATTTTATGATTCCTATTGTTACATATTTGCTTATGATTAAACAACAATCTTTTATTTTATTGTTAAATGGTTTCTGCAGTTTTATTTATATTAATTGCATTATTTTTATGCATTGAATAATCAATTTTTATTTCCTTTAATTTATTTTGTCAACTGTTTGCTAGAAATAACATTTTCCATAGATTGTAAAACTATAAGTATATAAAAACTTACTAAAAATCCATATGCCTAGAGTAGTATTTAATGAATAATTTTTGTTGCACTCAAACTTATTTTACATACATTAAAAAGAAAACGAATAGAAATTTCGAATCAAATATGTTTAAACAAACTCACCTAATTTGTCACTAAAGCAAAACAAATTAGATCTGTAGTAAGAGGTTGATATGTAGTATAATTTTCAATAGGTTGTTTAGGGCACTACAGGTTTTGGGTTCGAGTCCTAGGGTGCCATAGATGCTTGTAGTGGTTCGGAATCCACTTTAAACCGTAGGTCCGGTCTAACATGACCGTAGAACGTTGGGGAGATATTGTTACTCCACGTCCGTAGCTTATCTTCAAGCTACACGCACCTCCTGGGTAGTGCTAAGGGAGTAACGTCAGTACAGCGCTTGCCTTAAGGCATCCTAGACAATTGTCTAAGTGTTTACCAGTTGCATTAGAAAAAAAAAGGTTTTTTAGGCTTTAACACGGAATTGTTGATTACCTTCTATTAAAAACAAATCTTTCCTTGAACATTATTTCTTATTATTTAAAAACGATTTGGAAGGCATATATAAGATTGCAGTACTTTTTTTTTATATTATAGAATATTGCAAAGAAATAATTAAAAATATAAAACATTTACATTATATTTATTGGTAGTATTAAAATTTCATGACGTTAATTCAAGTTATTTTTTTAAACGAAAATCTTCCTCTTAAAAGTTACCAGATCATAAACATTTCTTCATTTTATTTATCTAAAGGCTCTCAGCTGTCACAAGCAGTTATTGGCTTCAGACGACATTTTAAATCACCAGACGATAAATTTTCTTTTTTATTTTCGAACATAAATTTATTTATTTTTGAGAGTATGGAATAAATATGTAGTTAAAATCACCAAAGATTAACATTTTTAAGACACAATTCCTATTGTCAACAGACAATAAATAACTACAATGTAACAGTTGATTTTGATTACATGGACATTATATTGTTTAAAAGATTACATTTAAAAGAAAGTGTCAACGATATTTATTTCGGAGACAATAAATTATTTGTAATTGTGTTTGGTTTATGAATAAACTTTAACAAGATAAGTAAAGATAATATTTTATTTGGAAGACAAATTTGTTTAGCATGAGAAAGTGTAAATAAATTATCATACGAAAAAACTTGTTTTATTTTTCTTGAAAACAGTATTAATAAATAAATTGATAGCTAGCTACTCTTAAAGATAATAATCCATTTATCTTAACAAGTAGTTAACTTATTTTTTATTTAAAACTTAATCATTTTATACTTATTTTTGCTTTGTTTAATTTAAATCACAGTAACTTATTCTGCGTTATATTAACTTTTTCTAAAAGATGAGAAAATGAAATATACATATATACGAGAATTTATAAAAACTAATAAAGTTAATAAATTTATAATAGTGAGCCATTTTAAATAAAGATAAAAGTAATCATTTTATAATATATATTTTTTGTATATTATAAGAGTTTTATATTTCTTTTACATAATTAATTAGTTATAAGTTTTATTATTCATTATTTTTAATAGTTAATAATAGATAAAGGTATACGATTAAAAATGTATTTATTTTAAAATTCTTTACATTGTGGAAATTAAAGGATATTTTGTGTTATAAAATGGAATAATTAAAAATTAATGGAGAATTTGTTTAAAATAGAAATTTTATTTAAAATGTGCCTTTATGCTTAGAAATTACATTTTTTTAAAAATATTTTTATGAATATCTGTGTTATATGATAAACTATGTTTATCCATTTAAATTAAGGGTTATTTTAGATTTTTTTAAAGATATTTTATGATGGATTTAATTTATTTTTGAACTGTATACAATTTTTTTTGAGTAGCTGTTTTAATTAAGTACGTTATTACATTAATTTATTGACGTTACTACTTTTGTATTTTTTAATAAAAATGCATTTTATGATTCCTATTGTCACATATTTGCTTATATTTCAATAGGAATATTTTATTTTATTGTTATACGATTCTGTAGTATTTTTTTGTATTTATCCATTGTTTTTAAATATTGAACAATCAATTTTTATTTAATTTAATTTATTTTGTCTATTCGTAAGAAAAAACATTTTTCATATATTGTAGAACTATAAGTATATGGAAACTTACTAAAAATCAATATGCCTAGAACAAGATTTAATGAGTATTTTTTGTTGCATTCAAACTTATTTTGCTTACATAAAAAAGAAAATGAATATAAAATTGGAATTTTTTTATTTATACAAACACAATTATTAAAGGTTTATGATGCATGCATTACGCATGTACATTTTGAATGGTAATATTCAATAATTAAAATCTAATTAATTATACCACAGGTAAAAACTTATTATATGTTTGTACAAATTTATTGATATTTATTTCAATTTCACCTTTATAGTGAAGGACTGATACTTAATATACATACCTATTTTTACTTTAAATTCATTTTTTGAAATATTTCATTTTTAAGCCTGATTTCTGTACGGAGACATGCATAAAAAGTTATAAGAACTTACATGTTATGTAATGATCCAATTTTATGAATTTGTAACTTACTAAGTAAATGCTTGTTAGCTATAGAAAGTCACTTTCGATTTAATATGTGATTATATGGATTTAAGTTTATCTGTTAATAGAAAAAAAAGATGTTAATTCGTCAATGAATAAATGTAGTGAAATGTATATTTATTTCTCTTTTTTTTTTGCAACGATTGTACAATATTATCATAAAATTATGTGTGTAAAGTGAAGAAGAGAAAAGAACAATAAAAGTCAGTCTATGAGTTCTATTTTCATGAAAATTGTTTGATTTATGTTTGAATAAAGTTCAATTCAAAGACATTTTCTAAGCAAGATATTTCCAAGCATTTCATAAAAGACTATAATATTATCTTTTCTGGCATATTTTTAAACTTAGAACGATCATATAATAATTTTAAGCTTCAAATATTAAATCACAAGGTTTACTAAAGCTTGCCTTGTTTACTGCTACTAACTGATTGGCAATTTTTTAATATTTCATTCTTAAGTGTTACCATTTTTTTTTCCATTTGCTTTTAGGTGATTTTTTAGAATTCGAATACAATATTTATTATAGAGATTTCACCATTAATCTTTATTAATAATAATTTAATCTATAAAATATCCCTATTATAAATCATCAAAACAGTATTATATATATATATATATATATATTTACAGAATAGTAGCTAATATTATCTCAGGTGCTCGATGCACATGTTTCGAGTTTGAATCCCGATGGTTCCATGGATGTTTGTAGAGGTTCGGAATCATCTTTAAACCGTAGGTCCCTGTCTATTATAACTGTAGAGTGTTGGCGTAGTACTGACAATTCAATCCCACAAAAAGAAATCTCAATTCAAAACAATCTCATGTTTCGGAATCTACCAGTAGGCAGACGGCTTTGGCTCACCAAGGGGCTGTTGCGTCTTTGTAGAAGAAGAAGTTATATTATAATAAGCATTATTAATAGTAGTATTTTAAGTATATATTGGAATTCTAAAATACTCCTTCGTTGATTGATAATAGTGTCTTGTTATAAAAGTAATTACATGAACAAATTGCAGTCAACTGATAACTGTTTGTGTTTTTTCATTCAGAAAGTCAATCTCGAATAAAGAAATCCTTGAAAATAATGCATAATTTTTGTTTAACCATCTGTTTCCAATTTGTTACACAAAAATTGTTATGACTGATTTTTTAATTAATTTTTTATTAAATATTATTAGCAATATATAACTTATTATATTATATATATTATATTATTAGTTATTATGTTATTGTTAGTTATTATCCGCAAGACCCCATTAAAATGAATCTCTTTTATTGAAAACAAAAATAATTAAATAGATACACTGATACAGTTTTTCCATATGATAGAGATTCAACTATGCTGCAGTACAATAAATTGTTACATGATTTAGTTGTTAAACCACTTAGCTATATTATATTCAAATGCTGGGCATTCATCCCTGAAAGTCTCCTGGAGAGGTAATTGAATTGAGTGATTGATAGGATGGCGAAAAAGGAGATTAATGTCTTCCTGACATCAATATCCTTTGTCGACGGACTATTTTTAGTCATAATAAAAAGTCCCTAAGTATATATTTATATAAAGTGAGTTAAAATTGATATGGCAAAAATAGGTTTAAAGATATAAATTTTATTTATAAGATCCAAATTTGATAGATGTCCTCAGCCCAATGAAATTCATCCCTTTTTACTGAAGACATTAAAAGAGACTTGAAATTACTGGTTACAAAATAAGTTTGGTAAGTAGCTGCTGGTTTACAATAACCACGATTCAATTGTTATTTGTCAAATTGTTAACAATATTGTTGTTACGTTGTTTTAACAATAGCAACGACCAGTTGTTTGATTATGGTTTTTTTTTTTATTTAAAAATAATCAAAAGGCACATCAACAAAATAGACTTGAAGAAATTACTTGTTATTAAACAAGTCGTTTCATGAAGAAGTTGCAGTCAACGGACAATTGATTAAGTGGTTGCTGGTTAATAGCAACGAATCAGTTGTTTTTTGATAAACTGTTAGCAATATTGTTGTTACGTTTTTTTAACAATATCAAATAACCAGTTGTTTGATTGTGGTTCTATTTTTTTATTTAAAAATGCTAAAAAAAGAGACTTCAAGAAATTACTTGTTATAAAGTAAGTGGTTTCATGAAAAAGTTGCAGCCAACTGACGACTGGTTAATGGTTGTTGGTTAACAATAGCAACGAATCAGTTGTCATTTGATAAACTGTTAACAATATTGTTGTTACTTTGTTTTAACAATGTCAACCAAATAGTTGTTAGATTATTGTGGCTCTATTTTTTATTTAATTTTTATAAAAAATTTTATTTTATTTTAATATTAATCTCAAATAAAAACAATCTACTAATGAATATATAATTTTTACGTAATAAATTACAATGACTGATTTACACTCCAAATAAATCGGGTAGGTCATCATTCATACATTAAAATAAATCTCTATTTACCGAAAACAATCAGTTTTTATTTGACAAACTGTAAACAATATTGTTGCTACGTTGTTTTAACAATATCAAGCAACCAATTGTTTGAGTGTGATTCTATTTTTTATATTTTAAAATCGATATCAAATAAAAATAACCTTGTAATGAGTGTATAATTTTTACGTAATAAATTACAATGACTGATTAACACTCCAAATTCAATTAGGTAGGTCCTCAATCATATATTAAAATAAATCCCTCTTTACTGCAGACAAAGTATTCAATGGATAATCCTTATACAGTTTTTTTGTAAGGTATAACATCCAGATTCAACAATGTAATACCAAAAAAGCGGCCATGTAATTTAGTTGCCATTTATTTTTACTATATGATATTCAGTGAGAAACTTACGGCCTAGTGACTCTTGCTTGGTGCCACAGGTTTCTGGTACTAGTACCAGCGGTAAAATGAATGCTTGCAGTGGTTCAGAATCGACATTAAACCGTTGGTTCCTGTCTAATTTGACTGTAAGGCGTAGAGTTTGACAACCCTACCCCGTAAAAGGAAAACATCTCATGTTTCGAAATCTGCTAGTAGGCAGACGGCTTTGACCCACCATGGGGCTATTGTGCCAACGTTTTTTTTTCCCCTAATGCAGCTGGCAATTAGACCATGTTCTTACTTGTGCCAACGTAGAAGAAGAATATTCGATTGTAGTAATAAAAAGACTCGGGTATTAGGATATTTTGAGATTTTATTTACAAAGGAAGAGATTGTTAAAAAGGAAGAGATTAAATTTTTGCACCATTGAAGAAAATATTCAGTGATACTCAGATGCCGGGATCTACCATTAAATATATCCTACATAGACATCAATCCCCTCTGTTTATGGACCTTACTTAAAATGGTCTCAGATTTCATGTCCATATTGCATGTAGGAATTTTATCTCTCAAATAGACAACATTTTTTGTGTTAGTAGTGGGGGGATATATATATATTAGAACTGGTGGAAAAGTTATATGGCGAATAACAAGTTGTTAGTTATTATCCACAAGCACCCATTAAAGTGAATCTCTTTTACTGAAAACAAAAATAATTAAATACATAAAACTGATAATTTTTTTGTGATACAGACTCAATTATACTATAGTACAATAAATTGTTATATGATTTAGTTGGTGTATAACTTAGATTTTTGTGAAATTGCTTTGAAATAGCAATTTGGAGCTTTAATTTTTATAGCTTTTAGCTTTTGGTGGCACAATTTATTTTGATTTCTTTTGTTTCGATATAAATTTAAGGTGAATCAAATTGAAGGTGATAACTAAAGAGGATTAAAGATATAAGTTTGATTTAAATATTCAAATGAACAAATCTACGTTCCAATTAAACGTTCGTTTCAACATTCTAAAAAAATAATTAAATAACATTGATAAGTTTTTCCATATGAAACATATTCCATTATAATGTAGTACAATATATTTTTACATGATTTAGTTGTTATACAATTTAGCCTTTTGGAACTTTAATTTTTATAGGTTTTGGAGATACAATTTATTTTGATTTGGTTTTGTTCAGTATCCATTTAAGATGAGTCAAATTGAAGGTGACTACAAGAGGATTAAAGATGTAAGTTTTATTTAAATATTCAAATGCACAAATCAAATAGATATCCCCATTAAAATTCACCTCTACTTACTGGAAAACATCCCCCAAATCCCCAAACTAATTCCCCCCTGCCTTTAAAATGAAAAGAGCAGAGGTTTTAGGTACAAACCACTCTAACAAAATCGATAAGACACCAGCGCTCACTTCTGCAGCGAGACCTCTTCTGAGCACATGTACTCGCTCCTCTACTTTTATTTACTTTCCGCGTTACCAGCAAGAAAGAAAGAAAGGGAAAAACGAGTGATACTCACTCGCCCGACTACAAACGACGTTACAGTTTTCTTCGGGTTGTTATTTTTGACACTCTCGCCTCATATATATATCTATATATATATATGAGGGAGAGAGTATCGAAATAAAATAAACTAGAATATTGCTTTTTCTGTTACATTGTTAAGGCAGAAAAAGCATATTTATCGAATTCGAAGTTGCCTTTTCGGCTGTTGGCATGATTTTGAAGGGGAAAACAACTTGATGTAGGGATTTTTTATTTATTTTTTCCCTGTCGATGAAAGATATTATTTAAGCTATACGTTTTTTGAGAAATGTGTGACTTTTTTTTAGGATTTTTATTGGGAATGTTAAATAGGCATATATAAAAAGCGATCATTCTTTACAAGATTACTTTTAAAACATTTTTAATTGAATTCTGAAGTAGAATATGCCTTCTATAACTCGTTATAGAAGGTTATACAAAACTATATAAATTCGTCACGAAGAGTGGCGATATGTTGGCATGATTTTGAAGGGGAAAACCACTTGATGTAGGGATTTTTTCTTTTTTTTCCCTGTCGATGAAAGATATAATTTGAGGTATGCATGTTTTGAGAAATATGGGGTCTTTTTTTCGTGATTTTTATTGGGAATGTTAAATAGGCATATATAAAGCGACCTCTGCAAGATAATATTTAAAAACAATTTAATTGAATTCTAACACAAAATATTCCTTCTATAACCCTATAAGGAATTACAAAACTATATAAATGGCTTATAAATTTCTTTTGAAAAATAACGCTCCAGGTAAGTACGTTTTCATAAAAATAACTAAACATTAATTGGAAATTATCGAGTTAAATTTAATGCGTTAACAACACCAATATTAAGAACTCACATTATGACTTCCAAAATGCCGACAGAGTTTATAAATTTACTTTCAAATAGTAAAGAGCAGTCCTAACTGTAATCGCTACAAACATAATTTTAACATAATCAGTTAGAGAAATACCATCCATTTAAACTTTCCGTTATCATTAAGGAAAATAAATTTGTTAAATTTCAGAGATATTACGCAGTATTTATTCTAATTAAAAGCATGATAGATAAAAGGTATCGGTATTTCTGCAAGTTTAATGGTTAAGTCTTAAAACTACCAACTCTTCCTTTTCTTTAATTTTGGAATTTCTGTGTTTTGAAATTCTTCAACATTATGCATCATTTTTTTTTTTCACTTTCAGATAATATAATACTATTGAAAGTGCTTCTTATCTGATGCATTAGCTTTTAGGACTGCTTTTTAAAGTATAAAATTCTACTTTATAAGGCTTAATAAATTTTTTTCATAATTATGTACAGAGTCATATTTCAAAACTTTAAGAAAACTTGGTGAAAAGTAGAGTACATCGATATGAACCATATCCATAGAGCAATGCATGTCTGATAACGTGTAGGTGATGTTGTACGGCAGTGTTCAATATCGGCACCGAAAGAATTTCTCATTCAAGCTTCGGACATCGAATGGTGAATATACGTAGGTTCACTAACGCTGAGTTGGTAGGGATGCAATTATATCAGAAAACGATATTCAAATGGACGTGCTAAGTTTGGGGCATTTTCCAAATAGGGGTGTAACGATAGGGGTTCAGGGTGAGGATAACTCCAATATCAGTATCAAAATACATCACAGTATCATCATTAATCACCTGCTCAGAAGTAATTCTATCAGTAATAACAATACTTTTTGAACAATAACAGCATTCTTTAAAAAAATGGTGCCCCCGAAACATTTTTACGCCATTACTTTTTTAACGTGTAATTTCCTAGCTCATAAGTGCTGAAAAATTTCCCTATAGTTTAAAATTTCCCAAATTTCATTAAATTCTTCATGGTGTGATAGTTTTCCTTCATATTTCTTCCAATAAATAATATTCTTCCGACAATTTTTACACCATCATTCCACTTTTCCACGTTGCTAATTAGCAGCAACGTGTAAAATGTCCGTGTTCTTAATTCATTCCTTGCCAAATCTTCTGTGGTTTTTGCGTTCATATGTTGTTTTCTTCTCATGTAACAGGTGAGCAGAAGGGGATCCCGAGCTACAAGCATCCATGACACCGCCAGGACTTGAACCCGAAACATGTGGTATCGAGCGCCAGAGCGCTAGCCACTCGGCTATTCAGGCCATTCACCATGATTACAGATAACGGCATGCTGAATATACCGGTTCTCTTTAGATCACCGAAGTTAAGCATCATTGGGCGCGGTCAGTACTTGGGTGGGTGACCACCTGGGAACACTGCGTGCCGTTGGCAAATTTGGGACCTGAATGGCCGAGTGTCTAGCGCTCTGGCGCTCGGTGCCACAGGTTTCGGGTTCGAATCCCGGCGGTGCCATGGATGTTTGTAGTGGTTCGGAATCCACTTTAAGCTGTAGGTCCCGGTCTTCTATGACTGTAAGAGCGTCACGGAGCAAAAGTCAGGCTTCTACCTACGGGTGCTCCATCACAACAGAAGCTGCTTCCTTCCCCTTCAATCATGAGTCCATATGGGCTCGTGGGCTTGGC
The DNA here is from genome assembly GCA_021605075.1 of Caerostris darwini. NCBI lineage: Eukaryota > Metazoa > Arthropoda > Arachnida > Araneae > Araneidae > Caerostris > Caerostris darwini. The sequence continues at coordinate 55,746 of BPLQ01013775.1, forward strand.
CAGCCAAGTGGGATAAGAAACAACAACAGATAACGGATTTTCCCCATAATCTTTTGAAAAGCTCTAGCGCGACATTGTTACAATGGCATGAAGAGAAATTCTATGAATTATAATTGCAAATATAAATAATAGCACAACAAACTATGTAACAATAATAAAATAAATAATAACAAATATAAAATTTATAATTTACAAACTATAAATTTCTCCATTATTATAAATATCGAATGCAATAGTCTTTTAAAGGCTCTAGCGCAACGTTGACACAACCAACTAATGACAACATTGTTTACATTTGAATAGCAATACAATTCATAATATCTAATGTGTGATCATTGTAGCAGCTATAAACGTTCTAACCCCGCTTTAATTTTGTATTATTTCCTTTTGCCGTTTCTTTAAACTATTTAACTATTTTATATTTTTTTTGAAGACTTCTCTTATATCTTGTATAAAACGAACATTTAATTATTTATTTTTTATGCTTACACTTTGTGTTCCTTATATAGATATATAAATCTTCATCACACATAGCTCTTTAATACGTTTGATGTAGTGATTGTAGAAATTTTTTAATATAACTTTTTGCCAAGATCAGTTTTGTCAATTTTGTAATTTTTTCTTATTTTTGGCATTTGTTATTACATTTCTTCTGGTTCTATATGTTACAAGTAGAAGGTAAAATGAAGATTTTATTGCTAAAAAAATGCAGCATCTCAAAAAACGAGACATCTACTGCTGTTCCTTAAGTTTGAAGTCCGGTTACTTCTTTGTCATCTGTCGTAATTACTTGAATCAGCCAGGTAGTTTTTGCACAGCTGTTTGAGACATTTTAATTTTGTCTTAGAAGGGTATCCCTTGCAATTCGCACAATAAAAATGTACACAATATCCCATTTTTCGTGTTGTTGAAATAAGTTTTTAAATAAGGTAGATTGTTCTTTTCGAATTCTTTCACACCAAATGTAAACATTCTAATTTCGTTCCATTTATACTAATGAAACATTTAATACAGGTGTCACAAAACAAGAGTTTATTTAAAATTTTGAAACTTCGATGTTAAGTTTTCCCTGTGCTTTGACAAAATACAAAGTTTAATTTTAATTTTAATAAAGATTTATTTTTGAACTGTAGATTTAATAAAAAAATTTCAAAGTTAATTTTGAAAACTGCATCTGACAGAGAAGTTTGGGGTTTTTTTTCTCCGACGCATTGTAAAAAATAAAAACATGTGTCATAATATTCTAATTTAGTATTTGTTTAAAGTTATATTAAAAATCATTGCAAGTTTATTAGTCTAAATATTAATTTATATCAGATTTTTTTTACAATTAATGTCGTAAAAAAAGTTTTTTGTTTCAAGTTTGCTGTTTAAAGTTTATTTGTTAAGAACAACCATTTCTTGAAAAATCACTGGAGCTTTATTAGTATTACACAAAGAATAGTTTAATCATCTATTTAAAAATATTAACGATTGTAAAAATCAAAAGCAATAAAATTTTAACTAAATATAGCTATAAAAATATTGTATTTTTAATACAATCAATTTAATTCAATGTGATTTATAAGAAATTCTACAATCATTTAAAATAATTAGCTCCATAATTTAAACAAATGATTGTCGTGTAAATGTGTTATAGAAATTTATTTGTGTCTATAACTATTATTGTTTCTTCTTCTTCAATGGCGCTACAGCCCGTGATGGCCGAAGACTATCTGTTTACTGATAGATTCCAAAACAGGAGATGTTTTCATTTTATAGGGTAGGGATTCCAGTCCTACGCTCAACTGACCAGGACCTACAGTTTAAGTGGATTCCTTACAAATACAAACATTCATTTTGAATCCGTATTGGTGTGCATTGTAGTCATTGCTTTCAGAAACAAGGTGATCGACTGTGATTCAGACAGAAAAAATGGATAAAAAAAGGATAAAATTGAGTTGAGAAACTTGCGAAGAGGCTGTTGCCAATTTTAGATTAAGTACTGGACAAGACTGCCTGGAAGAATATCTGGCCAAAATAAGGATTGTGAATTCTGATTCATGTGTTTTAAGTAAGACAGAGAAAATGAATAAGGCCCATCTACTTGCGTGGTCGGGACTGGGCTCTAATTCTCTTTACTTGTGTACTCTTTGCTGGAGGGCCAGAGAAAGCATGTCCTGATCGCACGAACTTTTACTAGGGTGCTTCTAGCATTTAAAATTTTTATCCTTAGAGAACATTTAACGTGTTTTTAACTATTTTAAGGCCTTTTGGTCGTTTTTGTTAGGAATGTCTGGTCTTTTCCCTGTGTAATTTTGATTTGTTTATATGTTCTATTCATTTCTATGGTAAGTAGCTAAACTTTTACGGATTGATTTCCAATGAATCCATAGGTAACAACAACAGAACACTAAGTCTACTGATGATTTGACTTCTATCTACGTTTGTTCCATCACAACAGAAGCTATCCCCTTTCCCTCCGTCCATGAGTAGATCATTTATGGGATATTTTCTCCCCTTACTGCACTACACTGACGAATGGAATAAGAAAATAAAGAAAAAATTATATCAATCAACATTCAAAATTTTAACGTGCCTTTTGGTAATTTTTATTAAAAAATACATGTGAGTAAAAAATAATGAACCTAAAAACATATTCTGGCCTCTGTACCATAGGCTCCAGGTTCGAAAACCTGGCGGTGGCTTGATTGTTTGTGAGTGGTTCGACATCCACTTTTAACTGTAAGTTTTGGTCTGTTTAGTCCTCGTGTGCACAAGATGACAGTAGAGAGACAAACCAAACCAATCCTCAAAACATATGAGTTCAAATAATTTTGTCAAATAAATGGAATCATGTATAAATATTTTTAATAACAATTTTTTTTATATTTATTTATCATTTTATTATGAAACTAAAACTTTAATAACTGAAAACTATTAAACGAGGCAATTGGTAAATATATATCCCATATATTTTACTATAAAAGACATGTAATGTAATATAGTAGATAATACAAAGTAAAATGATTCAATTAAACATGTATCTATAATAGAAACAAAATATTCTGTAAAATCATCTTTTATATTAATTTTGAGTTAATTATTATTAAATTAAAAGTTTCACGAAATAAAATGTCGCTGAAACATTTGAATACTCCAACCTAAATGTTTAACTTCTCTTAAATATACATAATTTGATATTCATTTGCAAATCGATGAAATTAAACTCGGTTGTTTAATATCACGGCGAAATATTCTGTTGATTCAAAAGTACTGAATAAATATTTGCTAAAGCGACAATTTTAGTTAAAATATTCTAAGGATTTTTCAATTAAATACTTGTTCAAATATTTTAGTTTTGAATGTTTAATTATTATGTTTCCTTAAGGGTGTGTAAGTAAAGAGTATTTAAAAAACCAATACAAAATTTAAAAAAAAATTGTTTTTAAATAGTTTTAGTATGAAACTTTATTACAGGTTTTCCAGTATGTAGCATATTAAAAATGATTTAAAATTGATAAATTTCCAATCTATTTATAATATTTAAGAGGTTAAATGTATAAGTGGTTATTACTGAAAAAAAATTAATCTTAATAAAATAATTAAGTAAAATTAAAAAAATATTTTTGGACAAATTAATTAAAGAAATATTTAAAATGAATAAAAAATTTTCAGACATAAATTTATTTAAAAATAAGTAATTTACCTCTTTGAAATTTATTTTGGGTGATTGATAAATTGTAATTAAAAGAAGTTATTGATTACAAATCTCATTAATATAATTTTGTTTTTCACAAATTATTTTATTTTATTTTGTTTGTAAGTGTGGGAAAATTCATTGAAAGAAAGATAAATTATTTGCAACAAAATCTAATTAAATGAAATTTTTAAAATTGCTGTCTTTTATTTTATTGATAACTTTTACTATATTTTGTTTGTTTAATAGAATTTCTTCAAAGCAATATATCCATGGTTTTTAAATCTTCTTTTTATTATTTCAAGACAGAAAATTACACGTTTTTCTTTTTTTAAAAAGGTTTTCTTAAAATTTCTTTGGTATTTAATATTCCTAAAGGCTTATTGAAATTGTTATATCATTTTTTTTAAAATAGAAATTAGATAAATAAATGAATTAGAGATAAATTAGGAATGATCAATGAATGAAAGTAGTTAAAATTATAGAGAAGAGAATATAGAAAAGAGGATGAGCTTCCAACAATAAAAACTGCTCTCAGTCTCTATACTTGAGAAAGAGAAGATTTGGGAGGGACGTTGATTAAGCATATTAAGAACAGTTCTTGGCCGTTTTCTAATCAGATAAAGTAATATAATAAATTGGGTGGGATGACTAGAATTAGAAAGGGTTGAATTACCAATAAGAGGGATACGATCAGAACTTTTTAGAAATATTAAAAATTATTTGTCTAATACTGGGGAGGTCAAGGGATTTTCTAATACCCTCGGTTCTAAAGTACCAAAAAGAATTGGCAATCATTTGAAGAACTTTATTTTCAAGTCTTTAAACGATTTCCATATCAGGCAGGGTTTCTAAGCCTCAAACTGGAATTGCTGAAGAAATATTTGGAAGAATTGATTTAACATCTAACTAACAACCCTGGCACTATAGCCATGGTGGGCCATTTGCCTACTGGCAGATTTTGAGACAGGTGATGGTTTCTTTTTACAGATTGGAGTTGTCAGCCTTATGTTCGGGGCTCAACAATAATATAAGGACTCGAAGCCGAAGCCTGTGGCACCTAGCATAAGGATGCTAATCACTCGACCATCAGGTCCCTTTTTAATATCTACTAATATGTAAGCATTAATGCTTTCAAAATATCTATTTTATTTAAAGTGTGATAGTTTTCGTTACTTTATCATGAAAATATTAAGTAGTTCATTTAAAGATTGTAAATATACACATGAGAAACGACCCAATTAAAAAATTTTCAAGAATATAATTAACTTAAATGTTCATTTCTGATAACACATTTTTTTTTATTAAACGAAAAAAAAAAATATTTAAATCATAAAAAGAATATACGAAAAAAAAAAGTGACACAGATGTAACTCTAGGGACCTTAAAAATATTTAATAAATCAAATTTTGATGCAGAACTTATAAAAAAAATGTTTTTCTCTTTTTTAAGTGATATTTGAAGTAATGAATACACATTGAATTATTATTTTTAATTTTTTATTAAACTGTAACTGCGGACAGTTTCTTCAGAATATTAATTAATAATCCATTTTCTTGTTGTAATTTTTTTTTTTCGCTATCTCTTTTTATTAAATAATTATCATCTCTCACCTAGGAGACTTTTTTTGCTAATTAAATTACTCGTCAACCACTTTGGAGTCATTGCTGCTAATTATGTAAATATGCAAATAGTGTTTTTTTTTAGATAGATGAGATCTCTCTTTAGTGTACAGAGTAGGAAAACATCTTGGAGCAATGAGTATTTCTGCGCATTTTATTCACTTTTTTTGTAAGAAAAAGCTTTTTATTGCGTTTAGGAAATGAATATCTATATTAAAAAAGCAATTCATTGTGTTAATTTATTTATACTTACTTTTATTTGTTTTCATATTTTGGGGTCATATAGACACAAAATATTTCTTAATATATTAATTGAATATGTATAATATAAATATCACATTTTTGCTATTACATACAAACTAATGTCAACACTAATATCTAAGAATACGAGAATATTTCCCCCTGGTATATATTTTGCAAACCTGACTAAATTTCGTACGATTTTATTATGAAAAAGTTTGCCTCTGGGTGTGTTTTCTAATCTTTTAAGTTTGGTATATGATATATAAGCTAAGAATTTCGTTGTATAGCTTATGGTATATGGGCTATAATTTTGGCCTATGAGCTAATAATTATAATATAAATACCACATTTTTTGTTATGGCTCAGTCGTGATTGAGTTAAAAATTCACTTAATGTCCAAAAACATGAGGGTTTCCCCGTCCCAGGTATATACTTTACAAACCTGAATGAATTTCACTGTTATTTTATAAACGAAAAGTTTTTTTTTTTTTTTTTTTTTTTTTTTTTTGTCTAATTTTTTTAATTTGGTATATGATGTATAGGCTGAGAGTATATGATATGGCATATGATATACAAGACTATAATTTTAGTCTATGGGCTAATAAATATTATATAAATACCACTTTTTTGTTATGGCTCAGTCCTGATTGAGTTACAAATGCTCTAACGTCCAAGAATACTAGGATATTTCCCCCTAGTATATATTTTACAAACCTGATTGAGTTTCGCTAATATTTTATAAATGAAAAGTTGGGTTCTGGGTATTTTTTTAATTTTTTAAGTTTCGTATATGATATATAAGCTAAAAGTTTTGCTGTATGGTACATGGTATACCAACTATAATTTTGGTCTATGTGCTAATAACTATAATATAAATAACACGCCTTTGTTATGGCTCAATCGTGATTGAGTTACAAACGCACTAATATCCAAGAATATAAGGATATCCCCCATGCAGGTATGTATCTTACAAACCTCATTGAATATCTTTACTATTTTATACCTATTATTATTGTTATTTTCGTTTTGTAAATGAATTGAGTTCCAATTTTACCATATGAAAAAAAAAAATATCTTATAAACGAAAAGTTTGACTATTTATCTGTTTTGTAATATTTTAAGTTTGGTATACGATATACGGGCTAAGTGTTTTACAGTATAACTTATGGTATACGTGCTATAATTTTTTTTCTATGGGTTAATAACTATAATATAAATACCACATCTTTGTTACGGTTCAAACGCATTTATGTCCAAGAATACGATATTATTGCCCACTTGTAAATATTTTACAAACCATATTGTAAATATATAGCTGGAGGCAATCTACTTAATCTTTCGTTATATTTTATAAATGAAAAATTTTACTCTGGGTTTATTTTTGATATTAAGTTTGGTATATAATATATGGGCTAAGAAATGTTCTGTATAGCATATATAATATACTATAACGAAAGGTTTATAATAAAAAGCTTGGTTCTTTGTCTGTTTTCTAATTTTTTAAGTTTGGTATATGATATTTGGGCTTAGAGTTTTACGTTATGACATACAGTATATTAGCCCATAGACCAACAATTACAACAAAATTAAGATGTTTTTGTTATAGCTCAGTCGTTATTATGTTGAAAACGCACTAACGTCCAAGAATATGAGAGTATAACCCAATGGTGTATATTTTAACATTAAATTTCGTTATTATCTTATAAACGACAATTTTGCGCCGGGCCTGTTTTCTAATTGATTAATTCTAATTAATTATGGTATATGCGTCCTAGAAAATGAGGGTATTGCTTCCTGATATATATTTTACTAACTTATTTAATTTTATTTATTCCTTGTGAAGAAAAGTTTAACTCTTGATCTGTTTTCTTATTGAGTTTTGTGTATGGGGAATACCAAATTCATTCAGGTTTCTTAGATTGTGCATTGAGTTTTCGAACCAATAGAACTCCAATCGAAATCTAACAATCCATACCAAACTGAAATCTGCATATATATGCCTGGAATCGACAGGACAGTTTCGCTTAGATAGAACAATTAGGATAGTTGGACAGGATAGTTTCCATAGATTCTCATTAAAGTATTTGTAAGACGCTATGAAACCCTAGCATGTCGCTTTTGGAATAAGTTTTCGATGGCCCAGTGTGAATGTAATGCAGCATGGTCCTACTCCCAGTGTGCAGCCTGAACAACCTTGGATCTCCTAGATATCTGACATTTGTGACAAATGACATTAGTTAAAAAAATACCAGAAATTTGACAAAATGTAAATAATGTCATTAATCGAAATAATGTCATTGGGGATAATTTTTAATAATAAATTTTTCAATGAGGGAAAAAATCATTGGAATGCGTTTTCCAAATTGTGATATGGTCAATCTTAAGTGGTAAATCCCAGGTAATGTTGGATCTGCTACAAATCTGTCCTTGAAATGCATGAAAAATGAAAGCGTCCATAGCTGATAGAGGGCTTGATGGTCGTGTGACTAGCCCTCTGGTGCTCAGTGCATTACTGACACATTTAGGGTTCGAGTCTGGCGGTGCCATGGATGCTTGTAGTGGTTTCGGAATTCACTTTAAGCCGTAGTTTCCGTCTAATCTGACTGTAGAACATTGTGAGTAGGGCTTACAATCCTACCCCGTAAAAGAAAAACATCTCCTGTGTAGAAATCTGCCAGTACGCAGACGGCTTTGGCCCACCGTGGGGCTGTTGCGCCAATGAAAAAGAACAAGAAGATATTTGGTATTAACCTGGAGCACAAGGAAAAGAATCACTTGATTACTGATTTAGCATGCCCATTCCCGGAGTAGACACTCTGTTTGTGGGCCTGAGTGGCTAGCGCTCGGGCGCTGGGTACCATAGGTTTTGGGTGCCATGGATGTTTGTAGTGGTTCGGAATCCACTTTAAACAGTAGGTCCCGGTCTAACATGATCGTAGAGAGTTGCGGAGATATAGTTACTCCACGTCCGTAGCTTATCTTGAAACTACACGCACCTCCTGGTACAGGGTAGGGTTGTCAGCTCAACGCCCAACACTCTTACAGGACCTACGGTATAAAGGAAATTCCGTACCACTACAAACATCCATGGCATCGCGGGACTCGAACCCGAAACCTATAACAGCGTAAAAGCACTAATCTCTCGGTCATAAGGCCCCAGAAACTATCTGAGACAAAAATAAAAATTAGAAATACAGTTTTTAATTTATCGTTTAATTCAATCTATTTTTTTTATAATGGCCTGAATGGCCGAGTGGCTAGCACTTTGGCGCTGAGTACCACGGGTTTCGGGTTCGAATTCCGGCCGGTGCCGTGGATGTGTGTAGTGGTTCGGAATCCATTTTAAACCGTAGGTCCCGGTCCTAATAGGATCGTAGAGCGTTGCTGGGGCATTGTTACTCCGCTTCCGTGGCTTATCTTCAAGTTACACGCGCCCCCTGGGTAGTGCAAAGTGAGTAATGTCTGTGCAGCGCTTGCCTTAAGGCATCAAAGACAATTGTCTAAGTGTTTGCCAGCTGCATTAGAACAACAAAAAAAAACAACACTCTGTCTAGTAAAAATACGTCTAATACAAAGAAAATGATGCCTTGTCAGTTTGAATAAAAGTCAGGCATTTTGGCATGAGATATATAGACTTAAAGTCACTATTTCATACGAAACAAAAGAAATGGCTTACCGAGCTAACGTGTATGTCTCAGATAAATACAAAAATGAGACGATACACAGATTTAAAGTCCCTATTTCAGACGAAATAAACAGCCTGCAGATTTCGCGTGTCTTCCCAGAAAAAAACAGTCTAAAGATTTAACATGCTTATCCAAGATTATTTCTGTTTGGCACCATTTAACGAGATTCGAACCCAACTCTCAATCCCCCAGGCCACTATGGCTTAACCATGAAACATTTTTTTTTGTTCTAATGCAGCTGGCAAACACTTAGACAGCTTGGTCTTGGATGCCTTCAGGCAAGCGCTGCATAGACGTTACTCACTTTGCACTACCCAGGGGGCGCGTGTAACTTGAAGATAAGTCATGGACGCGGAGTAACAATGCCCCCGCAACGCGCTACGATCCTATTAGGACCGGGACCTACGGTTTAAAGTGATTTCCGAACCACTACAAAAGTCCATGGCACCGCCGGGACTCCAACCCGAAGTTTGTGGTACCAAGCGCCAGAGCGCTAGCCACTATGCCATTCAGGCCCCTAACCATGAAATATTAATTTACAAATTTTAATGAATTTTATTTAATTAAAAGGATTTCAATTATGCTACACAATTATGCTACATTTGATTAATTTTATTGGACACATAATATTCATTCTATCAATGTACGTACATATATTCAATGAATGTAATATGTGATGTCTGTAATTTTTATATCAAGGAAAAATAAATATTCATCGATGCATAAAGATGGCAAATTCTATAAAATTATTATTCATAGAATTCGTTAAAATTTCTATTAAGTTTTGGTTTGGGTTTCTAGGTCATTTTGTGATCACTTTAAGCTAATTCGACTGGCGCCAATAGTTTAACTGGGATTCCGAACCACGCCACATATCCACGCCCCCGCCAGGATTCGAACCTAAAGCACTGAAGGTTAGCACGCTAGCCAATTGGCCATCAGGTCCCTTCTTTTAAGGAAAAAAATAATTTTCACTAATATTGATATTTTTTAAAACACATATTCATAACATATTTTGTTTCTTAACTGTGTAAACATGCAGCATATTTTTAAAAATTCAACATTTGATAGCAAGAAATTTAAAGAGAGCAAATAAAAAAGTTAAGAAAGCAATATACAATTTGTAATTGCTATTATGCAAAAATCAAAATGGCAGTTCTATGAAATTATTATTCAAACTTATAAACAATATTACTTATATCGTATGTAAATATACACATATTAATTTATATTAAATAAACTTATTAATTAAACTTATATTATATTAAATTATCATTCTGCTCAAAATTTATGTTAAGAAAAAATAATTTTAACTAATGCTGATATTTCTAAATTATGTTTAAAAAATTTTTTTTCTTAACTAATGCGTAAAAACACAACATAATTTTTTAAAAAAGCACCAGTTAATTTTAAATTTAAAAGAGAAAAATTAAAAAAGTTAACAAAGAAATGTACAATTGCTATTATGCAAAAATTAATCCTTCTATTAATAAGTAAAGGAAATATTACCAAAATGTATAACTTAATAAAAATTATTAATAATTTATGTATAGAAAAATAACTGAAAATTTTCAGTAAAAGTGACATTATGTTCTGGTTTTTAATTAATTATGGTGAACATAAAACATTCTATATCCTGCTTTAACGTCGATACATTTCTTAAAACTTACCAAAAAAGGGTTATTTTCGCACACATAACTATTTATTTCTAGTTTAAAAGCAATTAATTATTTCTTCCACGTTCATTCAAACTGTTCTAATTCCCGACTAACGAAGATGATTAACGAGTTGCCGCTTAGTTAACATTTAATTAACACGAACTACCACCCTACCTCCCCTACCCCACACAATTTATCTAACGGAGAAGTTCGTCTTAGTTTTATTTAGTGGCCACTCTTCGCCAATTCTTCGCCAACTCAACAAGCGACGACGGAAACGTCGTAAAACGAACAGAAAGCACTTAAAGAAGAAGGCCGTGGGGTGGGGGTGGGGGTGAGATTACACCGAACATGAAAGGGATGCTTCAGGAGGGGGGGGTGATTGTGTATGAGTCTGTTTAAATCCAATTAAAGGCCAATGGGAAAGACAGTTTGTTTTATCTTTTGTTACCTCCTTCGAAAGGCCTTTCCCGCTTGGCGAACAAATTTAATTATTGTCGATTCTCTCTCGAAAACTGAACTGAACTGAAGTGGGGAGGGGGGAATGTATTAGGTACGAATCCCTGACCGAAGTTTGCGCATTAATTACGCCCTGCCAGTGACAATTAGTTGACTTGTGTTATCTCGTTTTTGCGAGCGTTGTAAGTGAGGAGAAGTTGATTTTTTTTTTATTTATTTATAAAGTGGAAGTGAACAGATTATTAGCCTGGATCCCGATGTTCACCGGACAGAAATTGGGGAGATGATATGTAATTGTGTTGATAAATGAAAAAATTGGATTGTTTGTTGTTTTTTAAAGTTTTGATAAGCGCACAAGTGAATGTCAAATACACAATAATTCGAAAAATGATTTAAAGATTCAAACATTTAAGAGAAAAATAAATATGACATTCTCAATACTACCTCCAGTTAATTCAATTTAATTCCGTTAATTTTAATTAATTTTAATTCCGTGTTTTTCATAAATTAAAATGTTCTCTCAGATACTGTTTTCTTATTAATAAAGAAATTAATTAATTTTTATTAGAATTAATTTTTTTCTTTATAATAATAATAAATTGTATAGTATTATGTTAGCTTTTACTTTGCTCACTATAAAATTTATAATCAAATACTGCAATAAATTTTATAGTGCTATCTTAACTTTTACTTTGATCTATTTAAAATTTTATACTGCTATATAATTTTCTACTTTCTTTTTCTATAAAATTTTCTACTGGTCACTTTAAAATTTTATATAGCTATAAAATTTTTATACTGCATTATAGTCAGATATTGCTTTATAATAATAATAAACACTGTATAGTGTCTTTTGCTCACTTTAAAATTAATAATCAAATACGGCTTTATAATAATAGCAAATTTTATACTGTTATAAAGTGTTTATACTGCATTATAATCAAATACTGTTTTATAATAATAATAAATTGTATAGTGCTATCTTAGCTTTTACTTTGCTTACTTTAAAACTTATAATCAAATAATGCTCTTTAATAAAAAATAATAATAATTGTTACTTTAAAAATAAAAATATAGGTTATAATTATATTTTATCCTTAATATAATTTTTGTTATGCTCTTTTAATGGTATTAACGAACTTAAACATTAACAAAATCAAATATAAACAATAATATAACAAATCCTGTAATAATTATAACAAAAAATATATATATACTAAATATTGAATGTATAAGGTCTTCTTCTTCTTCGTCATTAGCGCAACAGCCCCATGTTGGCCCAAGGTCCTCTGCCTACTGGCATAGCGCGAAACATGAGATGTTTTTCTTTTTACAAGGTAGGGTTGTCGGCCCTAAGATTAATGATCTGAAGTCTTATTAGACCGGGGCCTACGGTGTAAAGTGGATCTCGAACCACCATATATATCCATGGCACCACCGGGACTCGAACCTGAAACCTGTGGCACCAAGCGCTAATCACTCGGCCTTCAGGCCCTTAAATTTTTAATGTACATACCATAAATTTCCTAATATTTGTTTGAGAAGTTCTAGCACGACGTTTTACAATGAATCAAAAATGAAATTCTTTGAATTACAGTAACAAATATAAATATTAACTCAATAAATAATATAATAACAACACAATAAATATATAATAAAATTTAATTAATAACAAATATAAAATTTATAACGTATATATCATAAATTTCACCATGATTATAGATATTGAATTTTTGCTAAAAATTTTTTGAAAAGCTCTAAAGTGACATTTTTACAATCAACCAAAGATAAATTCCATAAAATTGTAATAGCAAATATAAATAATAACTCAATAATATAATACCAACAAAATGAATTAATAATATAATTAAATTAATAATAAATTTATATTGATAATGTGTGCATCATAAATTTGCCATGATTACAGATATTTGCCATGATTACAGATACGGATTTTCCCCATAGTCTTTTGAAAAGCTCTAGCGCGACAATGTTACAATGGCATAAAGAGAAATTCTATGTATTATAATTGCAAATATAAATAATAGCACAACAAACAATGTTGCAATAATAAAATAAATAATAACAAATATAAAATTTATAATTTACAAACTATAAATTTCTCCATTATTATAAATATCGAATGTCAATGGTCTTTTAAAAGCTCTAGCGCGACGTTGACACAGCCAACTAATGACATTAATGTTTACATTTGAATAACAATGCCATTCATAATATGTATACTTTTTATTTAAATTTCCCAATGTGGTATATACCGGATGTCAATATTTATGAAAAGACCCCAGCATAAAGCATTGTGTACTTTTATGAATTCATGTATGTGTATATATGTATACTCGCATACATGCATAAATTATATTAAAGCGAAAATAATGGCATTTTGACCATCTGGGATAATCAACCAGACTCAAATATAAAAGAAACCTATTAAAGCTGGTAAAATTACAAAGATGGAATTAATTTGAAGATAATGACTCTTTGAGGTCCTTGATACTAAGAATTATTCAATTTTTGTTGGTGACGGTTTAGAATTATTAGAATAATATTGCAGATAGGCAAACTAATGGAACAAATTTTATTATATATAAAATATATTAAAAAATTATATTATTTCTATGTGGAAAAAATGGTAAACATTTTTTTTCTGCTTCAAAAAAGGAGATGCTTTATCATTAGGGCTATAAAAGGTTAATATTTACGTTAATAAATGCGCAGAATTACAATCAAATTATATTAAGAATACTGATTATCAAGAGATAAAAGCTTGTAAAATAATATTCAATTTTGATGCGTTAAGATCATAATATGAAGGAAAATATATTCAATTACTGTTTAATAGCATGCATTAAATATCAATTAATGATTTATTTGAAGTATTTTATTATAAATGAGAATGTATAAGTAGTAACTTTATTTATTTATTATAGTTATAACATTTTATTTTTAAGTTTAAATTACACTCATTGTTAAAGAAAAAGTCTAAAATATTTAATGCATCTGCCATACATTGGAAATTTTTTTACAGCAGTAGTACTTGAAATAAAGGCAAACTTTTTTAAAGAAATTTAATGCTAATCTCTATAGAAATATAAATTTCATTATCTTTAAAAATTCAATTTTGAGTCGCAATGACTAATATTGTATCCTAATAAGGAGAAAAATTGAATAAGCGATACTTTTTTTTAAGAAAGGATTTCGGTCGAATTACCTATTGCTAATTTTACAGAATTGCAAAGCTATGGTATTTGAACGTAAATTAAAAATCATATAAATAAACGTCGGTACGAAATAAATGCAAATTTCAAAAGTGTTTTTGCTATAGTTATTTTTATTAATGTGTTTGCTGAATTTAAATTTCAACTATAATTCTTAAATGTAAATTTAATTTAAATAAGTTTCAACAAGAATTCAAAATTCTGTAGACTAACAAAAATTAGACAAAATTATAAGATACGAAATACTTTAATGTCTAATTGACATATTGCTAATGTATAACAACTCAATATTTTTAACTTACAACAAATATATATGTATATATATCTTCAAAATATCTCGTAAAATAGATGTTCAGAATTCGCAAAGATAAATAAAGTACTTTAAAGATTTTAAATTAGATTTACAAAGTTAATAATTGAAAAATATCATTTTGCAGGTAAGGAAAAGAAACATAAAACTTTTATATTTATTTTAATACACAATTCACTGGATTCTTAATTTATTTGATATAAATAAAGACAATATTTATGCAAATAATCTTATTTAAATTTCAAATAAATGTGTTAACTGAATAATTATCAATAAATATAAAACATACAGCTAAAATAGCACATTACAGGAAAATAATTTATATTTGGGAAAAAAAATTCTAAACATTCGAATAAAAAAAACTAAAAAAAAATTGTAAGAAAGTTAACGAAAAATATTTTATATCTAAATTATTCTAACTGAATAATACTGAATGTTATAAATTTTAGAGACAAAAAATATTTCAAATTCTCATAAGAATGAAAAATATGATTTATCACTTTAAAAGCTATTTATTTTTAAATGTGAATTAATTTACATACGTATCTTTTTGTCTAAAGAAAATTGTAACGTTATAAAAATATTAGTATCAAGTTCAAGATAAAATAATAAGCTTTAAATATCATGTGAAAAGATCTTTATTGAAAAAATATTTCGTATTCCTTCTATAAGCGGTCTCTTCCCTACGGAATTCTAGATATGTAAGGTAAGAAAAAATATAAAACACTTCCTTCAATATAAAAATTTCCATGAAAAATATTAAAATTGTTACAAAATAAAATGAAGTTTAAAGAATCATAATTCGCTTTTCAGAAAGATCACTTTGTAATTTAATTTAAAAAGACTATCATTAAAATGAAGTAAAAATTTTACTTTGACAACCGTGATAGGAAATAAAACTCAAGATGTATAAATTTTAACAATGCATATAACGAAAATATTGATCATTTATATCCATCTACAAAAATAAATTTTTGATTTTCAAAAGCAAAACTATTCAATTTCAAAAGTAAGACAGATATTATGATTTATATGTTAACAAACATATTTTTCATTTTATCCCAAATTGTTCTATACGTCAGTTATAGAGCTGTCTGATGGCTAATTGGTTCAAAAGCTTCAAATCTCCATTGGTACTGAAAACACTGAATGCGCCAGCTCCCACTGCATTGATTCTTCGTGACATTTTCGCCAAAAATGAAACCCATATCGTTCCACAACCATCGTATTCACACCGTGCGACTTCTGGCTATTCCCTAAACTCAAAAGACTCTCTCCGGGGACATTGTTTTGAGTCGATTGAAGAGATTCAACGTGAATCGCCGCGCACTTTGAAGGTCATCCTTGCCGATGACTTTTTAGCGTGCATTGAAGATTAGGAAAAAAATTGGCGTAACATTGTGTTCGGAGGGGATTACTTTGAAAGTGATGAAATAAATTTAAAAGAATAAATAAAGAGTTTTAGGGAAAAAAATTGGTCTTACTTTTTGGGCACAGTAGTAATAAGTAGAAACACTTGAATACGAGATATTTTTTTTAAAGATTTATATCTGATTAACAATCGCAAATTTTATACAATTACTAATATAGTTTTATACAATTACTAATATACACTCATGTCCATAAATTAAGGATAATTCAGAATCACACAGAAATTGAACTCTAAAATAAAAATTTCACCTGTAGAATTATCACACACATCTTGAAGAAGAATATGCAAATTACAGGAAACCACCAGATGGCGCGGATAGTACGTCACAATGATGAGAGTGTAAGAGAGGGTATACAAGGAATGGTGGCAAAGAAGTAAAATTGTTCACAAGCGCTTTAAAAGCCTTTCACTGCAATAACGGCATAGTTATGGCACAAAGGAAGCATTTGGATGATTTATTATGTGGTAGAATTATCGGACGACTGGAATGTGGACGTACCCAGCTGGAAGTATCCGAGGAACTTGGAATCGCCCAGAGTGTCATCTCCAGGCTTTGGCAACGATTCCAAGATGATGGTAATGTGAGTAGATGTTATAGCACAGGTCCCCCCGAGTTACAACGCCGAATGAGGACCAGTATTTAGCAGTTACTGCCAAAAGAAACAGACGGAGCACAGCCTCAGACCTGTCTCGTCAGCTCTCTTCAGCTACCGGTACGACAGTTTCAAGGCAGACCGTGTACAGACGCTTAAGGAACATTGATCTATATGCTCGTAGGCCTGTCAGATGTGTTCCACTGACCACAACTCACTGTCGCCTGCGATTAACCTGGAGTGTGGACACCGCAACAGTGGTCTGGTGTGATGTTTTCCGACGAGTCCAGGTTTAGTTTGCAGTCTGATTCTCGCCGGACTTTCATATGGAGAGCGCCAAGTACCCGTTACCACTAAGAGAACACCATTGAACGACACCGTTATCGTGATGCAGGATGGCTCGTTTGGGGAGGAATTATTCTTGATTCCAGAACTGACCTGCATGTTCAGAGTGTAACGATGACAGGCCACATCTATCGGGATGTCATTCTGGAACAACATGTACGTTTGTTTCGGGGCGCCATGGGTGCTGAATTAGTTGGAGGATATCACCCGTATGGATTGGTCAGCATACTCACCGGACTTGAATCCAATAGAGCATGTATGGGATATGCTTGTCCGACGAATTGCAGCCCGTCAACCCCCTCTCACCTGTAAACCGGAACTTCGGAGGGCATTGCTTGATGAGTGGTGTAATATTCCCCAAGATCAGATTGATAATTTGATACTCAGCATGGCTAGGCGTTGTAAGGCCTGTATTTCATCGTCCGGGAGACATACTTCATATTAGCCATCATACTAACCATGTTATACTGTTTTTTGTAAATAGGTTCTTTTTTGAAATTTGCACCAGGGAGTAAAAATCGTAATTTTTATTAATTATGTCAAACATATAGCATCTTTTTTGCTCTTTACCTTTTGTTTAATAAATAGACTTTACAAATTTGTTTTGCTTCTATCTCTTTCTTTGTCTGAAATTCATTATCCTTAATTTTTGGACATGAGTGTAGTATCCTAATAAGGAGAAATATTTGAATAAGAGATACTTTTTTAAAAAAGATTTCGATCGAATTACCTATTGCTAATTTTATAGAATTGTAAAGTTATGGTATTTGAACGTAAATTAAAAATCGTATAAATAAACGTCGGTATAAAATAAATGCAACTTTCAAAAGTTCCATTCTGATAGTTATTTTTATTAATGTATTGGATAAATTTAAATTTCAGCTATAATTCTTAAATGTAAATTTAATTTAAATAAGTTCCACCAAGAATTCAAAATTCTGTAGAGTAACAAAAGTTAGACGAAAATATAAGATACGAAGTTGTCTAATTTACATATTTGTTAATGTATAACAACTCAATATTTTTAACTTACAACAAATATATATGTATATATATCTTCAAAATATCTCGTAAAATAAATGTTCAGATTTCGCAAAGATAAATTAAGTACTTTAAAAATTTTAAATTGGATTTCCAAAAGCTTGAACTACAGTTGATGATTGAAAAATATCATTTCGCAGATGACGGAAAGAAACGTAAAACTTTTATATTTATTTTAATACACAATTTACTGGATTCAAATTTGATATAAATAAAGACAATATTTATGCAAATAATCTTATTTAAATTTCAAATGAATGTGATAACTGAATAATTATCAATAAATATAAAACATACAGATAAAATAGAACATTACAGGAAACTAATTTATATTTGGGGAAAAAATCCTAAAAATTCGAATTAACTAAAAAAAAATTATAAGAAAGTTAACGAAAAATATTTTATATCTAAATTATTCTAACTGAATAATACTGAATGTTATAAATTTTAGCGACAAAAAATATTTCAAATTCTCATAAGAATGAAAAATAGGATTTATCACTTTAAAAGCTATATATTTTTAAACATAAATTAATTTACATAAATTTTTGTATAAAAAATTGCATTGAAAAAATTTATTAGATAGTTAACGAAAAATATTTTATATCTAAATTATTCTAACCGAAAAATACTGAATGTTTTAAATTTTAACGACAAAAATATTTCAAATTCTCATAAGAATGAAAAGTATAATTTATCAATTCAAAAGTTATATATTTTTTAAAAGTAAATTAATTTGCATGCATAATCTTTTTGTATAAAGAAAAATTGTAACTTTATAAAAATATTAGTATCGAGTTCAAGATAAAATAACGAGCTTTAAATATCAAGCGAAAAGATCCTTATTGAAAAGATATTTTTTATTCCTTCTATAAGCGGTCTTTACCCTATGGAAGGTAAGATAAAATATAAAATACTTCTTTCAATATAAAAATGTCTTGGAAAAATATAATTGAAATTGTTACAAAATAAAATGATGTTTAAAGAGCTTTAATTCGCTTTTTGGAAAGAGTACTTTGTAATTTAATTTAAAAAGAATATTATTAAAATGAAATAAGTATCTTACTTTGACAGGAAATAAAACTAGATATTTAGTTTTTAATAGATATAGGTACCAGAGTAAAAATACAACAAATCCTGGGCAGAACAATTTTATCACGGTAGAAAATGAAATGGAAATTTCAAGACTTCATATGTTAAAAAGAATGATAATTTCATATTCTTCTAGAAAAACCGTTTTTGATTTTGAAAAGCAAAACCAATCATTTTCAAAAGTAGGTCAGAAGTTTACCATTTATACTCTACTCCAGTTTAAAAACTCGAGATTTTCTTGTTGAAATAATATATCATTATCATTTTTATCATTATTGAAGGCAGAAACTGATGTCATTTTCAATAACAATGTTGAATAATTTTTGTCATCATCAATATCAATTTTGAATGTAAATTTCTATTCATATGTTGAAAAGATTGATACTTTTATATTTATCTACATAAACAGTTTTGATTTACAAAAAAAAAACCCATTAAATTTCAAGAGTCAGATAGAAGTTATGATTTATATGTTGTAAAACATATTTGCCATTTTGTCAAAAATTGTTCTAAACTAATCTACTCCCGAACTACTCTCGTACTTCTATACTTCTTCTTCTACTACTTCTATTTTGAATGCAAATTTCAAGATTTCATATGCTAAAAATATTGATAATTTTATAATCATCTACAAAACAAATTTTTGATTTTCAAAAGCAAAACTATTCGATTTCAAAAGTAAGACACAATTTACTTTTTATATATCGGCAAGCATATTTGCCATTTTCTCCCAAATTATTTACTTCAATTACAAAACTCGATGTTTTTTGTTGGAATAATATATCATTATCATTTTTATTATTATTGAATTCAAAAACTGATGCCAACTTCAATAACGAAGTTATCAATTTAGAATGCAAGTTTTAATTCATATGTTGAAAAGATTCATAACTTTATATCCGTCGACAAAAACAGTTTTTGATTTTTAAGAACAAGGCCATTCAGTTTCAAAAGTAAGACAGAAGTTACTATTTATATGTTGGCAAACATATTTGCCTGTCCCAAATTGTTCTCTACTTCAATTATAAAAATTCGATATTTTCTTGTTTAAATAATATTGTATTATCATTTTTATTACTATTGATAGCAAAGCTGATGTCTAATAATAAAAATAATATTGTTTTATTCAGGGGCTAGTCTGCCAAAAAATTCCCATTCCTGACTCTTTAACGTAATTTTTAGTTTATACTATTTAACGTTGATTGGAAAATTTTTGTGAAACAATTTCAATGACTTTTATTGAACTCATGTATCTGTAAAATCGGTTTTTGCAATAACATGGTATTTTTTACAGCTTCGAATGTGTGGAATTTAAAATAAGTTAAAAGATATCATTGTACTTATCAATTTTTAATGAAAAAGGATATGTTCTATAAAAATAACGAATTAACAAGTATTAAAGTATTATAGGATAGCTTAACACAAACAAAGGAAAATTGTATATTTTATCACCACGCTGTTGTATTTGTATATATAAAATCTTTTTTTTTTTTTTTTTTTGTACTAATAATAGAATAACTTCTATAACATCTTTTTTTCATCGTTGACACAAAATAGTTTTTGATAATCCTTGATCCGAAAAACAGAAAAAAAAAATTTCACAATACCTATTATTTTTTATTTTATTTCAAAGTTACTTTGTGCATTTTTGACGGATGACTGCGTATGACTGACTATCATTCGTAACAAGTAATAAATTCACCCATTTACACTTTAAGCCTACTTACACCTTTATTTAGTTATATATTAAGAATTATTCGTCAACTGCAAATTAATTAAAAATTAAGTTAAAAAATACGCAAGGAAATTTCGTTACAGTTCGTTTCGACACTTTTTTTTAAAATGAAGAAGAATGTAAAGAAAAGAAAGTAAAAATTAAAAAAAGTAAAATAACATTTCTTTCTTTTGTGTATGTGTATGTGTGTGTCGATGGAAGATCCACAATCGCCATAAAACGGAGGATAAAACTACGTAAACCAGATCTTCCCTTCCACAAAAAAGGAAAAAAAGAAAGAAAGGAAAAGAACTCTGCATACTATTCCAAAAGATTGCAAAAGGGTGCATTAGGCGGTAGAAAAAGAAAGCCGCTTTAATCTTCCCTAATTACATCAGACCGCCGGGAATGCGGTCTAATTGTGTCACCGATCTTTTCTGCGCTCTTCCTGTTTCCCAGATTATCCCGATTTTCCCGTTTCCAGGAGAGAAGTTTATTTACTCAAATGGGAAAAGCCAGTCCTTTCTCCTCCTCTGTACAGCGATTGCAATAATGTGACTACTCTCTAGGATTATTGTAAACCGATTTGTTTCTTTTCGCTGCTTGTTGTAGTTGCTGCTGGAGATGTTTGCAGTTCGTTTTCCTTAATCGAAAGGGGTGTCGGAAGAAGTGAAAGGAACGCTGGGTGAATGAAGGTTCTATTAAATGTTGAGTTGTCTCGTAAGGTGGGCGGTTAAATCTTATATGTCTCCAAATGGAACAGTGATAATGGACTAGCCAGAGTGAATGAATCAGCTGGTTTAGTACTTTGCTGTCACTGCTTTAGAATGGCCGAATGTTTAGTACCCTGGCGCTTGGTGCCACAGGTTTCGGGTTCGAATCCCGGCGGTGTCATGGATATTTGTTGTGGTTCGGGGTCCACTTTAAGTCGTAGGTCCCGGTCTCATATTACTGTAGAGAGTCACAGAGCCCTGTCAGACTTTTCATCCACATTATTCCCAAATTGAAAAGGGACAACAGTGTTGTGATGTGGTGTGGTGCAGCAGTAGTCACTGCTTTCAAAATGGGGAGATTTGATGGTAAATGTGACAGTTAATGTATAGATATTTCGTTGACTGCCTTTGATGGGGGAGTTTTCCCAGGTTTTCTACCATTCGACACGCAGATGAGGGGTATAAGCTAAGATGAGGGTAGCGTATACTTTCCCAGATTAATATAATCAGAAGGTTTACTCTCAAACATATCTTTAAGATTATAACTTCCTCACCCTCTGCATAAATCTTGAACCCACGCCATACAACCATCGAAAGATTTTTGTTCTCTTTAGTTCATGGTATTTTAATTTTAATTACTACTACCATACCACACCATTATGACGTGAGCTGAGTTGTCTCTGTATAATTTGGTAATGATGTGGATGAGAAGTCTAATAAGTTAGAAGTTAGGCTCTGTGATGCTCTACGATCATATGAGACCGGGACGTACGGCTTAAAGTGGATTCCGAACCACTACAAACAACCATGGCACCACTTTGATTCGAACCCGAAACCTGTGGCTCCGAGAGCCAGAGCGCTAGCCCCTCGTCCATCAGGCACCTTTTAATTTTAATTACAATGTTCAAGACTGGTGAGATTCGCCTACTATACTTGCCTTTTATCTTATATGGAGCCACTTGCTTTTTACCTAATATGGAGCTACTTGATTTATCTAATGTAGAGGCATTTGTTGTTTACCTAATGTGAAGCCACTTGTTTTTTACCTAATGTGGAGCGACTCTTATCACAGGGTTTATTGAGGAAAAGAGCAAGGAAGGAAACATAGGAAAAAAGTAAGTAGCCCCACGTTAAGTAAAAGGCAAGTGGACGCACATTAGATAAAAAACAAGTGCATCCAGATTAGATAAATCAAGTAGCTCCACATTAGGTAAAAGCAAATGAATTCAAATTATGTTAAAAGCAAGTGGATGCACATTAATACACAAGTACTTCCACATTAAATAAAAGAGCCTATGGCTGCTTATAAGCAAAAGCAAGTGTATCCACGTTAGGTAAAAAGCAAGAGGCTCCACATTAGATAAAAAACAAGTGCCACCACAATAGACAAAAAACAAGTATCCCCACTTTAGATTAAAAAGCCAATGACTCCACATCGATAAAAGTAAGTGCTTCTGCATAGGTAAAAGCAAGTGGCTCCACATTAGGTAAAAAGCAAGTGAATGCTCATTAGATAAAAAACAAGTGTCTCCCCATTAAATAAAAAGCGCTAATGGCTCTACAGAGGTAAAAGCAAGTGGATTCATATTATGTAAAAAGGAAGTGGATGCTCATTAGATAAAAAAACAAGTGCTTCTACATTAGATAAAAAAGATAATGGCTCCACATTATGTAAAAAGCAAGTGCCGCCATAGGTAAAATAGAATTGATTTTATAATAGGTAAAAAAGCAGGTGTTTCACATTAAGTTAAAAAGTAAGCGCATCATATCGCAATGCTTTCAAATTTATTTGTAAACATTTGCGTTTCAGTAAATAATTCATTTTTTATGATAAAATGTCTATAAATTTGATTCCATTATTATTATTTGACTTGACTTGACTTGAGTGGGTGCTTTGAAATTTATTTATTGTTATTGTTTTCTTCTCTTATATAAGGTAAACAAGCAGTTGCGGTGCATTAATTTATTATGCTAATTAATATTTTTATTGAAAAACAAATATTTTAAATAATTAATTGACAATTTTACGTAAAAATTTATTTGACCAAAGAATCTAGAAAACAGCAGATATGTGTAAAATTATTAAATAATTTCAATTGTGGATATCATATTATAGTATACATAATTCCGTTAATTATATATATACAATTTTTTAGCTTTATTGAAATAACAAAAAATTAATAAAACATTTGAATTTTTTAATAATATTTTCTTACACTTATACCAAGCAATCCTTTCTTACATTTACTTACTGAAAAATTTATTTTAAAAGCCATTAATTATTTACCCAACCAATGCAGAATGAGCTGTCAAACAAACAATAATTGATTAGATTTATACGTATTTATCTTCACAATGTGATCAACACAAAACGTTCAGTTTCATAGATATTAAAAATGGGTCATATTCCTTTTTAACGACCATGACATAAATGGATCGCTATTTGTGGTTTATGAATAGAAGGTGTGGCATTTCGACGTTAAAATAGCACCACATTTTTATCCTTCAGCATTCTGCTCACGAAATGTGGTGTGGTCGGGTTAATAATAGGATGGAAGAAACTAACATTTCACCACTGGAGCCGGAGCTTTTGTTATGCAAATGATTTGAATATTTGAATAAATATAAAACCGCGTGAGCTGAGATTTCTGTAATTGTACTTGAAACTAATAGCTGGAACACTTTGTTTTTCAATTACGGTGTTACAATATATCAAGATTAGCAAGAAAATGGTCCCCAAGACGCATGAATGTCTACTATGTATTTTAAAATGCTGCCAAATGTTCTGGAATACTAATGCAAGTATCCAAAATAGCATTTTGATAAGAGTGAAAAGAGCTCTGTGCTTGACGATAACATTGTTTGTTATTGTTTTTTAAATACATCAAGGACCTGTGAACAGCGTAATGCTTTTATGGAAGAAAACAGTGCGGAAACAGTTATTGCTTTTTGACTGACGGTATGGCACAAATAAATAGCGTTTGAGTGGCATATGGAAGAAAACACCCATGGCAGTTTTAGTCGTCACACATAATCATCACTTAGTTTACTCATTACCCAAGTCTAGCTATAATCTTGCCTGCCAACTACAAATGATAAAGATATGATTAAAAAGGAAACAAATCAGACTTATTATTATTTGATGACAGTGAACAAATATAAATTATTATTCTTCATTGCAACAACAACATATATATATATATATATATTCGCTTGCCACTATTATTATGGGAAAGAGGGAGTATTAAATATTTTAAAGGTTTAAACTTATATATATATATATATATATATATACAGTGAATTTGGGTTTAGATGTGGAAATTATGTATAGAGAGCGTTAGAAGTCAAAATCACTATGCAATTTATATCTAACAACTAACTCCCTGGCACTACTGTCCATGTTGGACCAGAGCCGTCTGCAGATTTCGAGACAAAAGATGTGGGTTAAGTTGTCGGCCCTACGCCCAACAGTCATATTAGATCGGGGTCTATGATTTAAAGGGGATTCCGACCCACTACAAACATCTATGGCACCACCGGAATTCAAACCCTGTGGCCAAGAGTGTCAGAGCTCTAATCGCTCAGCTAACAGTGCACCAGAGAAATACAAATACGCTTATTAAATAATTAGAGGATAGTAGCCATTCCCGGTATGAGCATGATAAACCTATTATTTATCTCTATGTTTTTAAGCTGGCTTTTCAGATGAGGAAGAGGGTACCATATGTATATATTTATATGAAGAACGCAACGTATTACAGAAAACAAAAACTGGTAAGGAATGAACTAGAGACACTACTATTTTGCATAAGAAAACCATCATAACTTTTTTCGAAACAAAAACACTTGAAAGTGCTTCATATCCGGCCCCAAAAAGAAGAGGAAAAAAAAGTAATTGTTCAAGATCCAAGGCGCCCATAAGCTGCCGCAACAAAACTAAACAAACACAAATATCCAAACAGAAATTCTTAAAGCCAGAATACTGTAATTATAAAAGCCAAAAACTCAAAAGAAGTTAATAATAATATTCTGAGGATAGCTTTATGTCCCAGGTACTCTAATGATGGTATGTTATTTCTGCTCGTTAGATGACTAAATCCAAGTTAAAAAAACATCTAGCGATATATTTCACTCTCTCTCTCTCTCTCTCTCTCTCTCTCTCTATATATATATATATATATATATATATGGGCAAGGCCATCAGCTTCCTGGCAGATTTCGAGACAGGAGATGTCTTCATTTTTACGGGGTAGGGTTGTCAGCCCTACGCACAACGCTCTACAGTCCTATTAGATCCGGACCTACAATATAAAGTGGATTCCGAACCACTACAAATATCCATGTCATCGCCGGGACTAGAACCCGAAACCTGTGGCACCGAGAGCCACTCTGGACCTATATATGTATATATTATATATATATGCTCTACTCGTGATTCAGTGGTAACGCTCGACACTGGTGAGCATTAGAGATGAGGTTCAATCCCCTGGCCACACTGTTGTAGACACCGCTCCAAAAATGATCGCCTGGCCAAAATCAATGGCCTGGATGGAGTTGTGATCTCCAGCATCTTGCCTCGTGAGTAGCATTACCTGGTGGAAGTTTCCTGGGTTTTCTCCTATACGATACTCAATTGCGGGATATTTTCCCTAAACGTCCTCCCGGAAGGCACTTTCCTCCTTCTTTAGCTACATGAAGCTATACTTCTATCTACGGGTGCTCCGTCATAACAGAAACTACTCCTTCTCTCTTCATCCATGAGTAGACTACTCATGTGGTGTCCGTCCCGCGCTTTCGGACTTCGGGGATTAATCACAGCAACAATAATATATATATATATATATATATATATATATATATGACTATAGACTAGAAATTCAGCACAGCTCTGATAATATTTGAAATCTGTTAAGAGAAGACTGATTCATTAATGACCTTAATAATTTCTAGATTTATTAATTATTTTATACATACGTTAATTATTTTAATGAAAGCGATATTGCTTGTAAAATGAAGACAGAACTTAATAATATTGTAGAATGTAGACCCTATATAATAGTACTTTAACATGAATAATGAATTAAGTTTGCAATGTAATTAATAACAATGAAATTATAAATTATAATTTACAATGCAGTTAATAATTCAATGTCTCTTAAAGAGGCACGAACGAGTAATTGGTCTATAATTATTTTACAAAGTATCTTCTTTTTCGTAAAGTACGTAAATGATGAACAACTATAAAGCAAACACTGCATAATATTATGTCATAACGTATTATCTAATGCAACATAACATTACACTAAAATTAATTCATTTAAACGAAGTAAACTTTATGTATAAAATATTTTACGTTATTATTATATAAAAAGTATTTTTTTTAACAATGCATGTTTCTTTATCTTCATCGAGTTCTTTTGAAGTATTTATGTATGATAATGTTTCGTAAGTTCTATTGTATCCTTATACCGAGTTTCTGAACTGTTATAAAAATTTATCCAACATGTTATATTTCAATTGAAAGGAAACTCTTGCAAAGCTTGAATCTTTACCTTTGCGATAATACCGCAAGTTTAAAATGGAACAAAAACATTTTTCTTCAATAAAATGGGGCGTGTTATTTTTCAAACACGGTAGATCTTGAAATACATTTTGGGGTTAAGCGGCCTGAGGAGTAACGTGTTGGATTTCTGAATTATAGATGCTTTGTAGAGAAGCAATCGATGCATAACTGAAAGCTTCCATTTCTATGCTAGAAATCACCACGATAAATTTGTAGGGCGAAATGTCCTTAAATTGAGGAGGAAATTAGAAGGATGCTATTAAACAGATGCCAAAGTTGGAAAAGTTCATTCAAAATTGCAGTGGTCCATTTTTTTTTCTTATTTCCAATGGCAAATTTACAATTAAACAGATATAAAAAAATACAAAGAACAATATAGAAACAAATGACATCCGTTAATCCATCCACTTAAGTCAGGCAATCCAATTATGAAGCAGGAGACAGTGCTTCTGGAAGCAAGGTGAGACATATCCATTTCTTCCTGGTTATCGCACAGCAGGCAGAGAGGGTCAGGAGCCAATTTAAATCTGTGAAGGCCCAATGAAGGCCAGTGGCCTAATACGGAAGAAGTGATCATAGCATCGACTCCTGGATGCATACTGGCTAACTCTGAATCTGCTACATTTCTGCTGTTCTAGTAGTCTATAGCATTCGCATGGATGATCGAACATTGAAGTCCTCTTTGAGTCAAGTGGAGTTGTAAATGAAAACACAAGAAGAGTGCGCATCGGGATTGCCAGTCAGTGTACATGAAACTCGCCAAGTGACTGGTATCAGGTGGGGCAATGTGCCAGGCTGTTGTGAGAAATTTTGTGTTATGTTCGAAGTGTGTTATTTCCTCAAAGGGTCACAGAGTGACGCTTTGTGACGTTCATATACAAAAAAAAGTATGTTTTAGTAAACTCTGATACCCCTTAAAGCTATCCCACTACTGTTGAAGCCTGCTATTTATATATATATATGTATATATATACATATATATATATAGAGAGAGAGAGACAGATTATTTATTACTTTTAGAAGAATCTATTGATTCTTCTTCTTCATTGGCGCAACAGCTCCATGGTGGGCCAAGGCCGTCTGCCTACTGGCAGATTCTGAAACATGAGATGTTTTCTTTTTACGGAATAGTGCTATCAGCCTCTACAGTCATATTAGACCGGCACACTATTGTTTAAAGTGGATTCCTAACGACTACAAGTTCAATGGCACCGCCGGGACCCGAACCCGAAACCTGTGACACCAAGCTCCAGACACCCGGCTATCAGACACCATATAGATAGATAAATAGATAGATTAAAACAAAAATTAAACAGATAAAAGTCAAACAAATCTTAGACTTGCGACCACTAAATTGCAACGGGGTTCTGTCTTCAACGGATGTCTACAATACGTCCACGGATATCTACGGATGTCAACAATACGTCACAACTACACAAATAAATTTTAGCAAATCAGTCCTATCACAAGCTTCCCAAAACCGACGTCATTTCCAGCTGCTTGTTCTGAAAAATAGTTTTACCCCCCTTCCCTTCCTGAAGGAGGAAGGAGGGGGGGCGAGTAGGGCGCAACTTGATTAAATAACATATTGAATCCCCGGCGTGGAAAAGGACATCGTGTCGAGCGCATTATCGGTGGATGCTGCCGTATCGATTGGCCACTCGGCAGCAAATTGTCAACAGTTAGGATTCGATTGGGGGCTGCGTGTTTAAGGGTGGACGATATTGGAAGAGGCTTGACTGCTTTATGATGGATTATTCGACGAAAAGGAGTCCATAATTGTGTGTCCGGGATTGTTGTGGGGTTTGTGAGGATTGTCGGATACCCATGTGGTGGAATAATTATTTATTTAGGTACTAGGGTAATGATACGGCAATAGCCCTTGAAAAATAGTTCCCGTTATGGATCAGTAATCTGTAAAAACCTGAATGCATTTCTTAAAGGATAATTTATAAAGACTCATTTAACGATGCATTGATATAGATGATGTGGATCAATGCAGATAAGATAATCATGTAGATAATGATGTGGATGCTCTATGAGAAATGACAGAACCGAGAAATTCTTGAAAAATAATACCCGTTATCGATCATAGATAGATAGAAAAAATTATCATAAATTAGATAAGTAATTTATGATAATTTTATCGATTAAAAAATTTGAACCCATGTGCTTGCATTTTAAAAGGTAATTTATTTTTAATGTTATAGGCTTTGATAAGATTATTATATTATATTAGTATGATGGATTATTCGTCGTTTTTGCTGAATAATCCATAATGTATATGCATATACATAATATCCATAATAATCCATCCAGACGGAGTGAGGATTGTCGTGTACCAATGTGGGGTACTAGGGTAATGATACTGCAATAAATTGACACAGTCCTTGAAAAATAAAAGAAATTTTGGATCAGTAAAATTGAAAATTTTGAATCTATAAAAACCCATACATGTAAAAACCTGAACCCTTATATCTGCATTTCTTAAAGGATAATTTTAAATAAATAAGTCCTTATATTTAACGATGCATTAATATAGATAACGATGTGGATCAATGCCCTATGAAAAATGACAGAACCAAGAAATTCTCGAAAAAATTATACCCGTTATCGATTAGTAATTTATGATAATCTTATCGATTAAAAAATTTAAACCCTTACGTTTTCATTTTTATAGGTAATTTATTTTTTAAAGATATAAGCAGTGATGGGAATATTTTGGTTAACGATGTGGATGAATTGATATGGATAGTGATATAGATCAACTCTTTACAAAAATTAATATATTTATTTAAAGATTTGGTTTTATAAATTAGTCTGTATTAGATATTCTATTGCATAATAGTATAACCAGACAGTAATAAAGAGATATAATAAGTGATTGTTATGGGAAGATTAATTAGAATTATCAGATGACTGTATTAGTTGTGTTGAGTTCATTTATTTTGATACTTTTTAATGGTATCGCAATGGATTGTTAGTTCTCGGAAAAGAAATTCATGTTATGGTTCAGTAATTCATGAGAAATATATATATCTTTCAAGACGTTAACCTTAGTATTTGAAGATCTTATAATAAATGTATTTGTGTAGAGTAATTTGAGTTTGAGACTCATTTAACCATGAATTGGTAGAGTTAACGATATGGATCAATGCCCCTACAAAGAATTAATATATTTCTTTCATTATTTTAATCTTATTTCTGTACAAAATTGTTTGATGTATTAAGTTAATACTAGACAATAATAAATTCAGATTTAATAATGTAACGAGTTATATAATATATTAGAATTATAGCATATGAAAATGAATAGTATATGAACGTTATACAACATTTGTTTATATTGATTGATATTGCACTAAATTGTTAGTCCATGAAAACAATTATTGTTGCGGATTAGTATTACAAATTAATTATTGTTCTACAAAAATTATCCTAAATCTCTATGCATTCTTTTATATAATTAAATTTTCTTTAAATACTCATTTCTTGAGGAATTGACATAAGCAGAGATACAGATAAATACTTTATAAACAAATTGTTTTTCTTTATTCAAAAAGTTGATTCCTATAGATTCATCTGTACAAGATAATTTACGACATAATAATAAAAAGACGCAATAATAAAGACAGATTTAATATTGTATTGTTACAGTGAGAGTTATGTGATATATTAGAATTATCGAACACGAAATTTATGTGGTACTTATTTATTTGGATAGAATGAGAATGATATTGCAATCGATTGTTAGTCCTTGAAAAAGATTCTTTGTTGTGGATTAGAAAATTATTTATTTAAAATATATTTCTTTTTTTATTTAATTAATAATGTATTATTTTTTAAATTTATTATTTATTTATTTATTTTAAATTTTATTTATTAAAGTTATAGACTATTATTATTGTAATTATATTTAAAATATTTTTCTTTATTTAAAGATTTGTTTCATATAGATTCCTCTGTACAAGATAATTTAATGCATAATGATAAGCAAGGCATAATAAAGTCAGATTTAATACTGGATTGTTATACTGAGAGTTATGTGATGTATTCCAATTATCGAATGGCAATGTTATGTGGCATTTATTTATTTGATAGCGTGGTAAAGATATTGCAATGGATTATTAGTCCTTGAAAAAGATTCTTGTCGTAGATATCTATTAGAAATTTATTTATGTAAAGACTGATGTAGATCAGAGTTATTTATGTAGAGACTGATGTAGATCATAGTTATTTATGTAGAGACTGATGTAGATCATAGTTATTTATGTAGAGACTGATGTAGATCATAGTTATTTATGTAGAGACTGATGTAGATCATAGTTATTTATGTAGAGACTGATGTAGATCATAGTTATTTATGTAGAGACTGATGTAGATCATAGTTATTTATGTAGAGACTGATGTAGATCATAGTTATTTATGTAGAGACTGATGTAGATCAGAGTTATTTATGTAGAGACTGATGTAGATCAGAGTTATTTATGTAGAGACTGATGTAGATCAGAGTTATTTATGTAGAGACTGATGTAGATCAGAGTTATTTATGTAGAGACTGATGTAGATCAGAGTTATTTATGTAGAGACTGATGTAGATCAGAGTTATTTATGTAGAGACTGATGTAGATCATAGTTATTTATGTAGAGACTGATGTAGATCATAGTTATTTATGTAGAGACTGATGTAGATCATAGTTATTTATGTAGAGACTGATGTAGATCATAGTTATTTATGTAGAGACTGATGTAGATCATAGTTATTTATGTAGAGACTGATGTAGATCATAGTTATTTATGTAGAGACTGATGTAGATCATAGTTATTTATGTAGAGACTGATGTAGATCATAGTTATTTATGTAGAGACTGATGTAGATCATAGTTATTTATGTAGAGACTGATGTAGATCATAGTTATTTATGTAGAGACTGATGTAGATCATAGTTATTTATGTAGAGACTGATGTAGATCATAGTTATTTATGTAGAGACTGATGTAGATCATAGTTATTTATGTAGAGACTGATGTAGATCATAGTTATTTATGTAGAGACTGATGTAGATCATAGTTATTTATGTAGAGACTGATGTAGATCAGAGTTATTTATGTAGAGACTGATGTAGATCAGAGTTATTTATGTAGAGACTGATGTAGATCAGAGTTACTTATGTAGAGACTGATGTAGATCAGAGTTACTTATGTAGAGACTGATGTAGATCAGAGTTACTTATGTAGAGACTGATGTAGATCAGAGTTATTTATGTAGAGACTGATGTAGATCATAGTTATTTATGTAGAGACTGATGTAGATCATAGTTATTTATGTAGAGACTGATGTAGATCATAGTTATTTATGTAGAGACTGATGTAGATCATAGTTATTTATGTAGAGACTGATGTAGATCATAGTTATTTATGTAGAGACTGATGTAGATCATAGTTATTTATGTAGAGACTGATGTAGATCATAGTTATTTATGTAGAGACTGATGTAGATCATAGTTATTTATGTAGAGACTGATGTAGATCATAGTTATTTATGTAGAGACTGATGTAGATCATAGTTATTTATGTAGAGACTGATGTAGATCATAGTTATTTATGTAGAGACTGATGTAGATCATAGTTATTTATGTAGAGACTGATGTAGATCATAGTTATTTATGTAGAGACTGATGTAGATCATAGTTATTTATGTAGAGACTGATGTAGATCATAGTTATTTATGTAGAGACTGATGTAGATCATAGTTATTTATGTAGAGATCATAGTTATTTATGTAGAGACTGATGTAGATCATAGTTATTTATGTAGAGACTGATGTAGATCATAGTTATTTATGTAGAGACTGATGTAGATCATAGTTATTTATGTAGAGACTGATGTAGATCATAGTTATTTATGTAGAGACTGATGTAGATCATAGTTATTTATGTAGAGACTGATGTAGATCATAGTTATTTATGTAGAGACTGATGTAGATCATAGTTATTTATGTAGAGACTGATGTAGATCATAGTTATTTATGTAAAGACTGATGTAGATCATAGTTATTTATGTAGAGACTGATGTAGATCATAGTTATTTATGTAAAGACTGATGTAGATCATAGTTATTTAGGTAAAGACTGATGTAGATCATAGTTATTTATGTAAAGACTGATGTAGATCATAGTTATTTATGTAGAGACTGATGTAGATCATAGTTATTCATTTAAAGACTGATGTAGAATAATGTCTCTTTAAAGTTTTTTTTCAAAGAAGAATTGATATGGATTATCCTATGGTGAATATTGTATGAGGGTCCTACTGGCAGAGTGATTAGTACTCTGGCGCTCGGAGTCACAGGTTTCTGGTTCGAGCCCCGGCTTTGCCATGGATGTTTATGGTGTTTCGGAATCCCCTTTAAATTGTAGGTTCCGGTATAATATGACTGTAGAGCGTAGGGCTGATAACCCTACCCCGTAAAGAAAAGAAAACATCTCCTGTTTTGAAGTATTCCATTAGGCAGATGCCTTATCCCACCATGGGGCTGTTGCGCCATTGATGATGATAATGACGATGAATATTCTATGAAAAATTATACAATTATTTTTTAGATTTGATTCTTATCAATACATTTGTACAAAATAATGCCATGTATATTAGTATATCCAGACAATAATAAAGCCATGTTTAATAATGGATTGCTAAAGATTTATGTGATTTATAAGAATTATCGGATAAGAATGTTATGTAGCATTTATTTGTTTGAGTACTTTGGTAAAAATATCATAGTGAATTGCTAATTCATAAAAAAAAAATTCTGTACTAGTCAATATTTTATGAGAAATAAATGTATTTGATTATTTAATGATTTGGATCTTATACACACAACTGGACATGAAATTTTATAAATAACAGATTTTATGAGTGTGAATCCAATGTAATATCGATAATGATATCTTTGTTGGATTCAATGTGATATTGATAATAGCATATTTGTTGGATTCAATGTAATATTGATAATAGCATATTTGTTGGATTCAATGTAATATTGATAATAGTATATTTGTTGGATTCAATGTAATATTGATAATAGTATATTTGTTGGATTCAATGTAATATTGATAATAGTATATTTGTTGGATTCAATGTAATATTGATAATAGTATATTTGTTGGATTCAATGTAATATTGATAATAGTATATTTGTTGGATTCAATGTAATATTGATAATAGTATATTTGTTGAATTCAATATAATGTAAGATATATTTATTCGGATACGATGTAAGAATGTTGCAATGGAACTTTTATTCTGAAAAAATAAATCCTTTTTATGCGTCAGTACTTTCAAAAAATAATGTGATTTTATTTATAGCCTTTTTTATACATATAACACACTCTTCCAAAGATAAAATTATTTTTAATGATGTATTGATATAATAATTAAAATTGTGGAATATCATTGTCATTAAGCAATTGTTTGCTTGAATACTCTGGTAATGGTATTGCAGTGAATTATTAATCTCGTAGAAATTATTATTTGTATTAATAGAGTTCTATGAGAAATTATTCTGTTTACTGAAAAAAATGCTTACATCTGTACACGATAGTATATTTTTAAATATTTTTTACAATAGATAATGTCTAGCAATTTGTCACAATTATGGAATAATAGTTTTTGGATGGAGTTGTAATGATGGTTGTATTACTCATTTATTTGGTAATGGTAAATGTTTTTCCAATAAATTTATTCTAGAAAACATCAGTTACAGTCATGGTTCGGGATAAAAGTTAATGTATTTTTATATAAAAAAAAATAATGTTGCTTTTGTATGGAGTTTCTATAAACATTAATTTGACCTACATGTGTACATCTTTTTTGTATAAATCTGCAGCTCACATAGACCAATTGATTTATGTTAGCTTTACGCTTTTGCTGTTTAGTCCATTCATCACTTGCAATTCCAAATACATGATATGGTGTACAATGTAATAAATCATCATTTGCAGACTTAAGTGTTTCAAATTTTTAGCTACAGTTTACCTATAATATAATAAGAATATTTTTTTCAATGAACATTAATTTCACAAATATGTGTTCTTTAATATTTACATTTTTTTGTTAAAATATGCATATCACACTAATGACTTGTGTTTTTAACTGTTTTATCTGCTTAGTCAATTTATCACTTGCAATTCCAAAACTGATATGGCGTACATTATAATAAAGTCATCATGTACAAACTTTAATGTTTGCAATTTTTAATTAATGTTTATCTATACAATAATAAAAATATTTCGTAGTTTTTCTATAAATATTAACTACACATACTATAACTGTCTAAATGAACATCTGTTCATTTAGACAGAAAACTGCAAAAGAACACATGTATGTGTAGTTAATATTTATAGAAAAACTTACAATGTCTAAATGAATGTCTAAATGAACAGATGTTCATTTAGACAGAAAAGAATTATTGGAATAGAAAAAAATTACTTATGTTACCGATTACTATATTTTTCTGCATAGTCAATGTATCTCTTACAAAGATTATCATGTACAGAGATTAATGTTTGCAACTTTTAGCTTAGATTTATCCATAATATTATTAAAAAATACGCAATTCTGTATAAATATTAACTAAACATACATAATACATAACATTAACTAAACACACATTATTTGTTAACTTTTTTGTCTGAATGAACATCTCAAGCAGGCAAATTTATCAATGTTACCATTTATTCTTTCGCCTGCTTAGTTTATTTATCCTTGCAGTTCCAAACAAATAATATGGTATACAATGTAATAAATTCATCATGTACAGACTCAAAGAGTAAAATTTTTAGCTGAAGTTTACACATAATGTAATAAAATTATTTCGTAATTTTTCTATAAATATTAATTTCACATACAAGTATTCTTTAATAATTAATTTTTTGGCTGAATCGTAATCCAAAATGATGTATGTTATCAATTACTATTTTGTCTGCTTAATCAATTTATCTTTTACAATGATAAGTTGCATTATAGAATCATCATGTATAGTTTAATGTCTACAATTTTTAGTTAAATTTTACCCATCCTATAAAAAAAAAAATATATCTTGTAATTTTTTCTATAAATAGTAACTTAATATACATGTGTTTTTTGTTTACTTTTTTTGTCTATATAAGCAACTCACGTAGGCTAAATAACTTACGTTAAAAATTACTCTTTAGTCTGCTTAATCAATTTATCACAATATTAAATAAATAATATGATGTACATTATAATAAAATGATCGTGTATTGACTTAAATAATTGATATTCAGATTGTCCATATTAAAGTAACCATTTTTGTAATTTGTCTATGAACATTTATTCTACATACATACTACCATTATTTAAATTTTTTTTAAATTCAAATTTGCACCTTTAGGCATTACTACTAACACCTTTAATCAATTTGCCATATCATCAACCAAATGGTATGCCAAATTGGCTTATATTGCCATTTAGTCAATTTGTCTTCTGCAACACCAAAACACAGGACATGTTGAAACTTGCCGTATCAAGTCGAAAATCGTTATTCTAAAAGCAGTTAACTTTGAAGCTACATTTTAAGATCTCGCTGAGAAAGATTGCTGTATAATAACGTTTAAGAATTTTCTTCTATAACGTATTTCCTCTAATGGAGTAATGAACTACCTCCCCATAGTGTAGATTAATGTTTCAACCATTTTCTCCTTGATCTTGTCCTTGTCCTGAACTCCACTCAAGGAAGGAAATCAAACTTTGAACGCGATGCTGATGGGGCAAAATTAAGTTAATTGGCTCTGTGTGAAATCAAATTATCAATTTCGTTAAAGTCAGCTTAAAAATTCACTACTTTAGGCGAACTCTTAAATGCGATGTTCGCATTAAAAATGTTTAAAGGAATTGCGTGGCAACTAACGTCGTTCAGTTAATGTCTTAAGCCTAAATTTATAACTGATTATGTAAGTCTATCTTATTATTATACCTTGATGGAAAATCAAAATTTTAAATAAAAAGTATATTAAAACATAAGCTTTAAATAACTTATGAATCATATTTTTTTTCCTTATTACATAAATTTAATCCATTGCTGTTGATTTTATTGCACTAAATGTAAAAAGGAAAATGGTATGGTATAATGTACAATGTAATAAATCATCTCGTATAGACTTTAATGTTTGCCATTGTTAGCTGATGCTTACCCATAACATAACAAAAATACTTCATAATTTTATTAAATATTAATTTCACATACTCGTGAAATAACTGTCTTTTAATAATTAACTTTTTTATCTAAATGTGCATCTCACGTTGGCAAAATGACTTATGCTAGAGTTTACTGTTTTGTCTGCTTAGTCAATTTATCTCTTGCACTGCTAACAATTCATATGATGTACAACGTAATAAAATCATCATGCATAGACAAATATATTGCAATATTTAGATAATATAAAATGTATTGCAATATTTAGTTAATACAAAATGTATTGCAATATTTAGCCTACATCCATAATATAATAACATTTTTTTCTATAAATATTAAGTTGCCGTTGACTATAAATGATTTAAGCTACAATTTAGTATTTTGTCTGTTTAATCACTTTATTACTTGGAAAGCTAAACAGGCGATATTATGTACAAAGTAATAAAGTGACCATGCTAGACTTAATTGATTGAGCTTAGGTTTGCCTATATAATAATAATTCTTCTATAAACATTTATTCCTTATACATGCTACCTTTAACTTTTGTTTTAATTTTTTTAATTCAATTTTACACCTTTAAGCTTTACCGCCGTCCAGTATGGCAATTTGACTTAGATTAAAATTTAGTCAATTTGTCTCCTTCAACACCAAAACACATGGGCACGTTTAGACTTGCCGTATCAAGTTGAAAACTGTTATCCTAAAAGCCGTTAACGCTTAAAGCTACCTTTTAAGATCTCTTTGTAGAAGACTACGGTATAATAGCGTTTAAGAATTTTCATCTATAACGTATTTTCGCTAATGGAGTAATGAACTACCCTGCCCATAGTGCGTAGATGAATGTTTGAACCATTTTCTCCTTGTTCTTGTCCTTGGCCTGAACGCCACTCAAGGAAGGAAATCAAAAGTCGAACGCGATGCTGATGGGGCAAAATTAAGTTAATTGGCTCTGTGTGAAATCAAATTATCAATTTCGTTAAAGTCAGCTTAAAAATTTACTGCTTTAGGAGAACTCTTAAATGCGATGTTCGCATTAAAAATGTTTAAAGGAATTGCGTGGCAACTAACGTCGTTCAGTTAATGTCTTAAGCCTAAATTTATAACTGATTATGTAAGTCTATCTTATTATTATACCTTGTTGGTAAATCAAAATTTTAAATACAAAGTATATTAAAACATAAGCTTTAAGTAACTTATGAATTATATTTTTTTTCCTTAGTACATAAATTTAATCCATTACTGTTGATTTTATTACACTGAATGTAAAAAGGAAAATGGTATGGTATAATGTACAATGTAATAAATTATCTTGTATAGACTTTAATGTTTGCCATTGTTAGCTGAGGCTTACCCATAACATAACAAAAATACTTCATAATTTTTTTTAATATTAATTTCACATACTCGTGAAATAACTGTCTTTTAATAATTAACTTTTTTGTCTAAATGTGCATCTCACGTAGGCAAAATGACTTATGCTAGAGTTTACTGTTTTGTCTGCTTAGTCAATTTATCTCTTGCATTGCTAACAATTCATATGATGTACAACGTAATAAAATCATCATGCATAGACAAATATATTGCAATATTTAGATAATATAAAATGTATTGCAATATTTAGTTAATACAAAATGTATTGCAATATTTAGCCTACATCCATAATATAATAACATTTTTTTCTATAAATATTAAGTTGCCGTTGACTATAAATGATTTAAGCTACAATTTAGTATTTTGTCTGTTTAATCACTTTATTACTTGGAAAGCTAAACAGGCGATATTATGTACAAAGTAATAAAGTGACCATGCTGGACTTAATTGATTGAGCTTAGATTTGTCTATAATATAATAATAATTCTTCTATAAACATTTATTCCCCGTACATGTTACCTTTAACTTTTGTTTTAATTTTAATTCAAATTTACACCTTTAAGCTTTACCATCGTCCAGTATGGCAAATTGACTTAGATTAAAATTTAGTCAATTTGTCTCCTTCTTCACCAAAACACATGGACACGTTTAAACTTGCGGTATCAAGTTGAAAACTGTTACCCTAAAAGCCGTTAACGCTTAAAGCTACCTTTTAAGATCTCTTTGTAGAATACTACGGTATAATAGCGTTTAAGAATTTTCATCTATAACGTATTTTCGCTAATGGAGTAATGAACTACCCTGCCCATAGTGTGTAGATGAATGTTTGAACCATTTTCTCCTTGTTCTTGTCCTTGGCCTGAACTCCACTCAAGGAAGGAAATCAAAAGTCGAACGCGATGCTGATGGGGCAAAATTAAGTTAATTGGCTCTGTGTGAAATCAAATTATCAATTTCGTTAAAGTCAGCTTAAAAATGTACTACTTTAGGCGAACTCTTAAATGGGATGTCCGTATTAAAAATGTTTAAAGGTACCTCGTGGGTTATCTGGGTGTCTGTTGAGTTAAATTCTTAAGCCTAAATTTATAACTTCAATACTGTTATTTTAACTATCTTATTATTACACCTTTTCAAAAGTCAAAATTTTAAATGTAGAATTATTGAAACATAAGCTTTTAAGTAACTTATGAATTAATTCTTAATACTAATTCTACATTTATGACTTGAAACTGGCTTTTAACCGAAATAGTTATACTTATTCTGGTGCTTGGTGCCCCAGATTCGATTCAAGTCCGGCGGTGCCATGCATGTGTTTATTGGTTTGGAGTCCACTTTAAACTATAGATCCCGGTCAAATACGACCGTAGAGGTTGGGAGTAGGGCTGACAACCCTACCCCGTAAAAAGAATCATCTACTATCTAGAAATATGCCAGCAGGCAAATGGCGTAATTTTTCTATAAATATTATTTTACATGTGTTCTTTAGTTGTTAACTTTTCTATCTAAATGTGCATTTCACATAAGCTAAGTGTTTGTGTTACCGTTTATTGTCTTGTCGGCTTAGTCACTTTCAATGTTAAACAAATGATATGATGTACAATGTAATAAAATGATCATGTATTGACTTAATTAATTGCGTTTAGGTTTGTTCATAGTATAGTAACAATTTTCTTAATTTTTCTATGAACATTTATTTCATATACATGCTACTTTAAATAACGCTTTTATTCAAATTTGCACCTTTAGGCATTACCACCGTCTTTTGAGGCAAATTGACTTATGTTACCATTTAGTTAATTTGTCTCCTGCAACACCAAAACACATGGACACGTTTAAACTTGCCGTATCAAGTTGAAAATTAAAGCAGTTAATGCCTAAAGCTACCTTTTAAGATCTCGTTGAGAAAGACTGCGGTATAATACCGTTAAAGAATTTTCTTCTGTAACGTATTTTCGCTAATAGAGTAATGAACTTCACTTCCCACAGTGCAGATTAATGTTTGAACCATTTTCTCCTTGATCTTGTCCTTGAACTCCACTCAAGGAAGGAAATCAAACTTTAAACGCGATGCTGATGGGGCAAAATTAAGTTAATTGGCTCTGTGTGAAATCAAATTATCAATTTCGTTAAAGTCAGCTTAAAAATTGACTACTTTAGACGAACTCTTAAATGCGATGTTCGTATTAAAAATGTTTAAAGGTATTTCGTGGAACTAAATTTGTTGATTTAAATTCTTAAGCCTAAATTTATAACTGATTATGTAAGCCTATCTGATTACTATATCTTATCGAAAAGTCAAAGTTTTTAATACTGAGTATTAAAACATAAGCTTTAATTAACTTATGAATTATATATATATATATATATATATATATATATATATATATATTTTTTCCCCATTTGGTGGGTGACCACCTGGGAACACTGCGTGCCGTTGGCAAATTTGGGACCTGAATGGCCGAGTGTCTAGCGCTCTGGCGCTCGGTGCCACAGGTTTCGGGTTCGAATCCCGGCGGTGCCATGGATGTTTGTAGTGGTTCGGAATCCACTTTAAGCCGTAGGTCCCGGTCTTCTATGACTGTAAGAGCGTCACGGAGCAAAAGTCAGGCTTCTACCTACGGGTGCTCCATCACAACAGAAGCTGCTTCCTTCCCCTTCAATCATGAGTCCATATGGGCTTGTGGACTTGGCCAGCCAAGTGAGATAAGAAACAACAACAAACAACAACAACATATTTTTTTCCTTAGTACATAAATTTAATCCGTTACAGTTGATTTTACGAAACTGAATACAAAAAGAAAATGTCTAAATATTTATATATCTAATATATATTTATATATCTAATATTTTAAACCTTTGATGGTTTAGATTCTTAATTTAGGGCCTGATGGCCGGGTGACTAGCGCTCTGGCGGTCTGTGCCACAGGTTTCGGATTCGAGTCCCGGCGGTATCATGGATGTTTGTAGTTCTTCGGAATCCACTTTAAGCCGTGGATCCTGGTCTAATACGACTGTAGAAAGTACGGCTGACAACCCTACCCCAGCCGTCAGAACAGAAGTTGCCCCCCGCCCTTTCCCTTGAGATCACGTGTGTTCTTGGACTTGGTCTAGATGTTGCTTTCAACCAAGTAGGGTAAGAAACAACAGGTTTTTAATTCTAAATTTATGACTTAAATCTGGCTTTTGAACCCTAACAGTTAAACTTATTTTTTTTCCATTGAACTTCCGAACAAAGAGTGCGTGGTTCGACATTGGACAAGTGATGATGAACCAAAAACTTCCTTCTCAATGTTGAGGACGATCACGATAAATCCATTCGTTGAAATTGAAGTTAAAAAATACGAATCGCGACAGATTACTTGGAAGTATTTGTTCAAAATTGCAATGGCACAATCTTAACACTGTGTAACATCCCTCATAATTCATTCTGGCTAACGTTGAATTTGTTACATCCTTGGCTTAGTGATGGATGGTTAAGTTCAAAGTGTTTATGTCTGGGAAGAATAGTTAAGGTCAATAACAAATCTATTTTGCTAGAGAAGATTCAAAATTTCAATGGCACAATATTAGTACTGTGTAACATCCCCCCATAATTCATCCTGGCTAATGCTGAATCTTCTACACCTTTGGCTTAGTGATGAATGGCTAAGGTCAAAGTGTTTATCACTGGGAAGAATAGTTAACAGAATAACAAATCTATGTTTCTAGAGATGATTAATTGAAAAATTAATTTACCTTCATAGTGAGACTATTACGATGCATATATTCAGTGTTGATGCTGTTTCCGTCATTCTTAAATCCTTCCCTAAAGAAGGATTGTCGTTTATTCGAAGAAAGATATCCTATTGTATATTTCCATTTGAAACGAACACAACTTAGTTATTGCGTCTGAAGAGCCACCATTGCCTTCCATGTTAACTGAACCAAACGATAGGATTTTCCAGCCAACAGATTTATCGTTCCCATCACGATATTTGAATTCGTTTGTCAGGTTGTGAACCGGTCTCTAAAAAGAATTTGTTAAAAGGGACAATATATATATATATATATATATATATACACTGAAGTGACAAAAGTCATGGGATACCTCTTAATATCGTGTCGGCCCTCCTTTCGCCCGGCGAAGTGCAGCAACTCGACGTGGCATGGACTCAACAAGTCGTTGGAAGTCTTCTGCAGGAATATTGAGCCATGCTGTCTCGATAGACGTCCATAATTGTGAAAGCGTTGATGGTGCAGGATTTTGGGCACGAACATGATGTGGAACGAACACGAACGAACACGAACACGAACACGGACTCGATGATGTCCCATAAATGCTCGATGGGATTCATGTCGGGCGATCTAGGTGGCCAGATCATTCGTTGGAATTGTCCAGAATGTTCTTCAAACCAATCGCGAACAGTTGTGGCCCGGTGACATGGCGCATTGTCATTCATAAAAATCCCATCGTTGTTTGGGTACATGAAGTCCATGAATGGCTGCAAGTGATCTCCAAGTAGCTGAACATAAGCATTTCCAGTCAATGTTTGGTCCAGTCGCACCAGAGGACCAAGTCCCTGCCATGAAAAAACAGCCCACACCATTACGGAGCCACCACCAGCTTGAACAGTGCCTTGCTGACAGTTTGGGTCCATGGCTTTGTGGGGTCTGTGCCACACTCGAACCCTACCATCAGACGTCGCCGGTCTCGGTCGTTAAGTGCAGGTGGTCGACCACTGCGCTGTCCATGGTGGGATGTTATGCCTGAAATTTCATACTCTCGGCACACTCTTGACACAGGGGATCTGGGAATGTTGAATTCCCTACCGATTTCCGAAATGGCATGACCCATGCGTCTAGCTCCAAATAACATTCCGCGTTCAAAGTCTGTTAATTCCCGTCGTGCGGTCATCATCACGTCAAAACCTCTTCACATGAATAACTTGAACAGAAATGAAAGCTCTGCGAAAGCACTGCGCATTTATACCTGTTCTACGCGATGCTACTGCCATCTGAAAATTTGCATATTGCTATCCCATGACTTTTGTCACTTCTAGTGTATAACCACACATGAATTTTTTTTTATTGGAATTCAAATGAGTTACCATGGCAACAAAATTAATTATATCACGGTTAACTCTTCTGTGAAATACAATCTATGTTAAAATGCATAAATTGCATTCTTCTCTGTATAAAAATACAAAATATAAACAGTGATGACAAAAAAATGTATTGATCCAATCCTTCTGTATTTAGTTGAACTGATAGAAAATGCGATAATGCGAGAAAAAACAACTAAACTCCAAACCCTGAAATCATTTTAGCACCCTATTTAACACT
Source organism: Caerostris darwini (assembly GCA_021605075.1). Lineage (NCBI taxonomy): Eukaryota > Metazoa > Arthropoda > Arachnida > Araneae > Araneidae > Caerostris > Caerostris darwini. The sequence goes on from BPLQ01013775.1 coordinate 100,036, forward strand.
ACGAAACACAAGTGAGCAGTGCTTTAGCTGCAAAAAAACCAAACACAAAACAAATCCTTTTTCCCCACGTTGTAAGACTTTGACAGGATAAAGGATTTGAATTGAGTGCAAGTGTTTGAGATGAGGAGAGATGGCCACCATTATTCATTCCGCTCGTTGCTAGGCAACCCAGAAAATTCCTTTTGCCTCCATCGAGTTGGGCCGAGTTGAAACTTTGCTGCTGCAATACGGCGACGGAATAGTTGTGGATGTCACGTTTAATGCGATAAAACATTCATCATGGTTGAAAGTGCATTTTGTTACCTAGGGGGAGAGTGGAGGGTGGAGAAAAAAAAGAAATTTAATGGCCTTAGCCATTTTTGAATTGTTGTCCCACTTGTTTAAGTAGCTCTCAAAAAGTAATGGCTGTTCTTTGCTACCTCCGGTAATGAGATAGAGTGGAAATTGTTGGAACAATTAGTTTTAGAGAAGGAATTAAAAGGACATGTACACTCAGTTTGAATAAACCAGTTAAGGTTAGAGTTAAGTGACCTATTTCCTAACGACACTTAGCGGAAGTTAATGAATAACGATTTCCTTTACATCAAAATTAAAAGAGACGCTTATTTTTAAGAATTGGTGTTTTAAGGAAAAGAGCGTAGAAAATGTTTAAGAAGTTAATCCTTAAAAGAATTCAAAAAAGAAAAAGCGAAGACTATGTAATTTTATAGTCTCTTTTTTAATTTGCCGTATATTACCGTTCTATAAGCCGATATTCTTTTAAAGAAAAACTATGGGGTCGGCTTATATACAAATCCACTAATCTCTAAAATATTTTTTTTTTTTAAGGAAAAAATAATATAAATCCCAAGTCCTTGTCAGAAACGGTGTTTATAGTTCGCCAAATTTATGTTCATTCATCGCAATGTCTAGGTGCATATCATCATTCCTTTCAGTGCTTTCCGTATTAGAATTTATGTCCTCTTTGTATACAAAATCTTTATTTCCCACATTTCGACTTATATACGGATTTTGAATTTACGGTAATTTTTTTTAAAGAAAAAAGGCCCTCTTTGCTTATACATGGATCGGCTTATGTTTAGAAATATACGGTTTTTATTTATGTTTAGATTTAGATATCGGCCTAATGCGGTTTAAATTGCGTAATATATTATTAATAATATTTTATGAGGATGTAGAATGTAAGTAAAATATTTTTTCGTTATTATATATTAAATATGTAAATAAATGATTAATTAAAAATTTGTTAATTTCTTGAATTCTGTTTCAGATATTTAGTATGACTCTTATGCGTAATTAATCAGTAAAATTCTGGGCAATTTACTTAACTTACTTATTTTGTAAATTTACAATAACTTACATATTCTGATAAGCTACTATAATTTACTTAATTTACTTATTTATTATGGTAACTTACTATGACTTACTTATTTATTCTGGCAAGTTAATATAATTTACTTATTTATTCTGGTAACTTACTGTTACGTCGAAACCCAGCTTCCCCTGTTTAGGGGAAGTCAACGCCCTATGCCCAGAAAAACATCCTGTTTGTGGGGGTGTCTGGCGGGGGGTGAGGGCCAGGGAGAGAAAGAAGGAATGTAAGTAAAAGGAGTTGAAACTCAGCGACCAAAGAGAATGGTTGTGTTGGCAGTCGATCCTCGAGCGCGATGACTGCATAAACAAAGGAGTTGAGCAACTGCGACCAAAGAGAAAGGTTGCGTGTAGCAGGGCATCTTCGAGTCTGATGGCTGCATAATTAAAAGAGTTTAACTTCTGTAACCAACGAGAAAGGTTGCGTGTGGCAGTCCATCCATGAGTGCGATGGCTGCATAAACAAAGGAGTTCAATCAGTGTAACCCCAGAGAGAGGTTGTGTGGTCAGTTCATCTCCGAGTTTGATGACTACCAAAATAAAGGAGTTTTATTTACATACAGTCCACTGTGTCGAGTATTTATTGGAGTTTGTTTCTTGTGTGAGCTATCGAACATTTACTATAACTGAAGTACTTATTCTGGTAACTCACAATAACGTACTCTGGTGATTTACTATGACTTACTTAGTTTGCTTACCTATCCTGATAACTTACTTTAACTTGGTTAAAAGAAAATAAGTGTTACAGCAACACAATTTGAAGATAAATAAAAGTTATATCTTTCATGTTGGTAATCGTCCTGACACTTTTAAATATCATCTTGTCGCAGGAAAATACATAATTAGATTTTTGATTAGGGCACACGTTTAAATCAGCTAACGACATACGTTTCAGTCACTGCTTTTAAAAACTAAGGGATTCCATAGTAATTGTGACAACATGTATAAAGTGTCAGGCACCGATTGTCATGATGCTTTGTGGGACTTTTCCAGGTTTCATCCAAAACGACGCATAAATTCAAGATAGTTACTCTTTTAACTCCACTCTAAAGGAGTTGGCCGAGCGGCTAGTGCTGTGGCGCTCGGTACCACAGGTTTCGGATTCGAATCCCGGCGGTGTCATGGGTGTTTGTTCGGAATCCACTTCAAACTGTAGGTCCCTACAGTGTGCATAAGATGACCGTAGAGCGACAAACCAAACCACTCTAAAGGCTGTCTGTTGTATGTGTATGTGAGCTGTTCGTAGCAGTGGAACATGGATCCAACCAATGTACGACAAAAAACGTTTTTTTTTTTTTTTTTTCCCCTTCTTGCCAAGTATAACTTTTAGAATAGATGAAAAATACAAATAAAATGTGTGCAATTTTATAGAATAAGTTAAAGTGAAGGTTCTCTTAAAAAACTGAAATAGAAATGTTAGCTTTGTTTGAATTGGATAGTTCTGTGTCATAATTGGACATGTTTCTGTTTCTGACAATTCTTCTTCTATAAATATATAAAGATTTCAAAATTTGAAATTCCTTATCAAAAGCAAAAACAGGAATAAAAATGTGTTTTTTATTGACAATATTTTAAGTCAATCTGATGTAACAGCAACAAAAAATTGTTTATTATCTGGAAGACAACTTTTGATGATAATTAATCACTAAAGCACATTACATATGTTTGACAATCCAATAGTTTAGAAAATGCATGCAACTTCAATGGATGAATTTCGTTTAAGGCGAGACAGGTGATGTCGACAGCTGCAATGTTAGTTATTCTTGTTATGATTTGATTTGTCATAACACATTCAGTTGTTATAAATTGTTAATTAAATTTTATCACATTATGTAGCACGCAATAGTGTTATAGACAACTGAATATTGTACTAAAATAATAACTACAAATAATAATAAAAAGACTCCTCAAAATGAGAACAATTGATTTCAGTTCATTTTTTCATTTGTTTGTATGCTCAGTGCAAAAACCAATTTTATACAATGAAAATAAAATTTTGCTTTTATGTTCTAAGCACAACTATATATATTAAGCTATTTTAGTGTGTTTTATTTCATTAGTTTTTACACAAAAAAATTTAAAATACAAGTTCTATAAATGACGATTTTTAACGATTAGTTCTATAAATAACGAACTCCATTTTTTGCTAAAAATTTACCCATAAAATTTCAAAAATATCAAAAAACTAAAACCGATATTACTTTAATCATGTATTTTGTTATTGGATTTAAAATGTCTTCATAAAAATATTATTATTATTTATATTTATTATGGTAATTTATTACTAGTAATAAAATTTTTGATATTATTTCTTAATTTACAAATCATATATTAATATTAATCAATTTAAATTGTCTTAATTTATAAATATACGAAAAGAATTATTTTTGTGGAGTTATAAAAGTATATTAAATCATTACCATCTTCAGCTAAAAATATTAAGCTTTGAAAAAAAAAATGGCGAATGAAATATTTTATTTCATTTTTTTTTTCATGTTAATTAGTCCTAAGTGTATGTATTTGGAAAACAAATACAGTTTTTCCTTAATCTTAGCTTTTTTACAATACGAAATTGTTTAATCTACAAGATTATATTTCATAGAGGGACAATCTCAAAAAAATTAATTGTTAGTAAATTAAACGTTTTAAAAAGAAATGCAGTTATTCAATCAGTATTTTTTGAAATCCTAATTTTTTTAGAGAAATATGAGAAGAACTGATATTCAACGAAAATTTTATTTTAATTATATAAAAAAAGTTGTAATTGGAATCTTCAATTAAAATATATTTTTTTAACATTAGGATTTTGTAACATTTTATTTTATTTTTTTTTTTTTTAAATTAGGTGGTACGTATTAGATAAATATATTTAGATAAAATTTAATACTCCTGTTGGCTAATTTCTTCAAATGCTGATTTAATTTTGCTTCAATAAATTTTCTATTAAATTTTTTTTTACTTTAATGATTCTATTATTATTAATAATAGGAAAAAAAATACATTTTTAAGTTATATAATTTATTATTTGTAATTTATTACAAATAATAAATTTTGTATAAATAATAAAAATTGTAATAATTTACTGCTATTTTATTATAATTTAAAAAATATAATAATAATAAAAATAATCCTTTCCGGAATTCAAAATTTTTACTTTGAGGACAATGGACAAATTGGAAACTGATTAAACAACCGCATTGCTTGATGAATGTTTTAATATTCTGGGATTGTTTAATGATATAAAAATAAACACTATCGATACTAATGTAATTTTTCATCATGAATGTTAGATCTGGTGATCGTGGTGGTCATTGAAGTATTCAATGAAAAAAAGTTAACATCCGGTTTGAAAACGGAAATGGAAGAATCGATTTTTTGTTGGAGAAGCTAGTCCAGCATACGCGGCGTAAAGCAACTTTGAAAAAAAAAAAAAAAAAATTGAATGAGTTTGAAATTTTTGTATCTAATTTTTCTAAAAACTATGTAATTTAAAATTAAATTAATTAAATTAAATTTAAAATTTTCAAAATTTCAATTATTAAAAATTAAAATTATTTTCATTGTAAAATTACATTTTTTCTAAAATTACATTTTGTGTTTAAATTCACCTGAATCAACGGCGCTAGCCAATTTTTCACACTAAAACTAATCGGAACAAATTTTTTTCCTAATATTAGTGAAAAATAGTTATAGGTTTTATTTTTCTGATTACATTGCGTACGAGTTCTTTAATTTATGGATATTTTGTATTTCTTACAAAAACTAAAATAAATAAATAAATTTTAAAAAAATTAAATTAAAAAAAAGCATATCTTTATATGCATTATATTATCTTGAAAACCTTTTAAATCCAATAGTCATCCAACACTTACAAAGAATTGTACTATATATCCAGCGTATATCGAGAAAATCCTTTTAAAATAACAAAATACAATATCATAATAATAATAACAATAACTTATCGATTATTTACTATAACTTTCAAAATAAAATATTCTGAAAGACTGAAGGCGAATTTAAATAATCTTGCACAAAAAACAAAAAACAAAATTTTTAAAAAACCTAGCACAAAAACATTTAAAATTCTACACAAAACATGCGGAAGAACAATAAAAGCAGTTAATGTAGTAGTCTAATTGGAACACAAGTAGCCAAAAAAGGAAAATCGGAACACTTCCACTTTTATTTCCTTTATTCAAGTTATTATATTTCTTGCAAACGGAAATGGAGCCATCGCCATAAACGTGGAATTTAATGTTCGATTGTTAAGAGAGCAAAATGTGCTTTCTCTCTGTTATTGGCGTGTTTACTAAAAACGCGTGCAACTTCCCGAGTCTGATTGAGTAATGAGGTTTATTCAAGGGTTGCTCTACGAAAAGGTTGTCATATTGGGTGAGTTATCGTCAACAAAGTGTGATATTCTGTTTCTGTTTTTGATGCAGTGTGATATTGTTGCCATTGTTATAAAAGTATTATAAGAGAATCATGAAAAACATTTTACTGCAATGTATCCACAATTAGGGGGCCCAGTTGGCTAGCGCTCTGGCCTTTGGTACTGCAGGCTAAAATGTAAAAATGACCATAATGACTAAAATGTGCATAAAATGACCATGGAGCGACAAACCAAACCAATCCACAATTAGGGAAGGGGACCATTAGTATTGGACATCCATTAAGAGAAATTGGTTCACATTTGTTTCTTATATATTTGTGCCCTTGTCATTGCCTACTACTATAATAGTGTTGCGGCTAATCCTCAGTACCCTGCTGCATGGGACATACACCCCATGAGTAGTCTACTCATGAATGGAGGAAAAGTGAGCAGCTTCTGTTGTGATGGAGTACCCGCATATAGAAGTCTGACTCGGCTTCGTGTTGCTGAAGAAAGACGGTAGTTTCTTCCATGAGGACTTTTAGGGTGAACTCCCCCGCATTTGCATATCATATGGGAGGAAATCCAGAAAACCCCCACCAAGTAGTCCGACTAATGAGACAAGAAGCTGATCATCACAAATGCCATCGAGTTTCCCTTTTCTTGAAATAGTGTCTACAACCATGCCGGCAGTGGATTTGAACCTAAGCCCTAATGCTCAAAAGCGACACACGATGCTACTAAGTCGCCAGTCCAGCACTATAATAGTTGTTTGAAGTTGAATTTAAAATCTTCATTCTCTATTTGCAACGCCGAATACTTTTAAAACTCATCCTTTTCCCCTCATATAGTTGATTTATTGACATTTGGAATTATGATTAATGAGGTAATTATCCTTTTGGGAAGAGGTTTGTGAAGTAACTTTTTTCTCATTCGTATTGGAAGAAAACTGAATCAGAACTCCAATAAATGCAAGACACATTATTCCAACTTCCACCGAGTCTACTCGTGTTTTGTCAGTGACTCAAGAGCACGTACCATAATCTAGAATCGAATCTTGAATCTGTAGCAAATTACTCAATATACAAAAATACTGAATCAATAGTAATGCTGTCAGATGTCCGCATACTTTCACAAAGTCATTAGATTTTATTGCTTCTGAAAGTAGTCACTACAACACACGTCAAATATTCGAACCTGTACCTTCTTACATGCTAGCTACATGCATTACCACTACACCATGTATCTCATATTCCTTTTGAATTTTTTTGAAGTACAAAACTGAAAAGAAAGCAAATTCAAAAGCTTTAAAGCCACAATGCATTCAATTTGCAGTTAAATATAAGATTAATTTTATTGACCTTCTCCAATTATATCATAGATATGGATATTCGCATAGAGTAGTAATAAAATAGAGAGCTTCCCCCTATTCTAAAGCAACAGAAAGTTGGGATAAACAGGATCGCTTCCTTTTCGTACTAGAGTTGGCGTTGTATCTCCTTTTACCTTCTTTTTCCTGCGAGCATTTATTTAGAAAACGTAAACATGTTACGAAACAATTCTGAAGAAATACTTCTAGAAACGAGAAATGTCTGAAATGTAAAATAATATTGCTAACAAATAATACTACGAGAAATGCCTGAAATACTTTCTTCACAAGTTACACATTTATTTAACTTTGTGCTTGCTAAAGATCAATAGATACAAGAAATGCTATTTTATTTATAATTCTGATCATTTTGTAAGATACATATGCAGAATATATTTGTATGAAATAATATATGCATTTATATAACTATGTTGTAATGTCTTATAATAAAATATTCGGTACTTACGTATTAACGGTACCTTGGCGACAGTTGCGCCAATAAAGAGCACACGCGCCAACCGCAGCTACAGATTTGGCGCCAATCTACACTTAAAATTTTTGTTCCAAATAATAAAATATATATGAAACACTTCATTTAAAATCAAAACGCTTTCAAAATATTTTTATTCCAAATAATAAAGATTGGCGACGCTTAAAAACCGCCAAGTCTGCCGCCAAGGTACCGTTAATACCTAAGTACCAAATATTCATATAAATGTATATATTATTTTTTAATCATTTTGAAAAGGAAATGTAAATGCCAAACATTTTCAAAATTTAAATTTACTTTTATTAAGAGCTAAAATAAATAAACCATTCCTTTTGAAAATCGTTGCATAACAGTAGACTTTTTTTCTCCCTTCGCGCCAACTTCATAGAGTAGTAATCGCCAACAGTAAAGAGTGTTGCCAAAAATCGCCAAGCTATCATCGCGTAGGTTAAACTACAAAGTAAAAGTCACGTGAAAGTGTGTGATCACGTGAGGATTATGTTTGTCGCAAAGTGGCAACAACGATTCGATCTCTATTGTGTCTCTATCTATAAATAGTCGTATCTGAACAAATTCGGAAAGAAAAGTCAGGATAAAAAAATAATTAAACAAATAAAAAACATCAATTAAATAAAAGAAACAAATAATTTTGAAAATTTGCCTAAATATAATTATTAATACTGGAATTTAAAAATTTATAAAAATTAATTAGACAGAAAAAGTACGCACTCATTTCTCAGCCTGGTAGATTTACCAAACGTCATTTGTCATAACATAATATATGTAGCAAATTCAAATGAGAAAGATTCAGGTTTTCAAGATAAGCTCTCCTTCCTTTCTCCTGAAGCTAAAAAGAAATAACTTTCTGACCTACAGATTTATTATGCCCAGCTCCAGCTAGACAAACAAGTTTCTCTGTTCCATAAAGTTCAAACCATTAACTAGGTTTTCCTTAATCGCTTTGTAAATGATTGTTAATGAAAACTTATTGTGTTATTAAAAAATTTCATTTTTTAGTGTGCAGGTTAGTAACTGGGTGGTTGGGTAGAGATACTTGAGGCACAGTTTGGAGAACTCACAACTTTATTTATACACGCACAAACATTGCACACATACAATTAGAGACATACAATATTTATCACGTTTAAAGACATGTAATTATAGGCTCGTGAAAGGATTCCACTTCTAAACCGAAAACCCGAAACTCGGGTCACGAGCAGGATGCGCGAAATATACTTCCTCTCCGGGTGAAAGTCTGTAGGCCAACTAATACGCAGGGTTGAGTTAAATATATTTCCTCTCGGTGTGAGAGACAGTAAACTAAACATTTTCCGACAGAAGTGCATCGGTGCGCTGTACTTTCTCTCGGGTGAGAGTCTGGAGTCCAACTGACCATTTCTCCTGATCGTCTGTGTATGGGGGGGGTAATAATTTTAAAAACAAACTTCTTTGATTTTAAAAATTTTGAAGTGTTTGAATGTATGTCTTTTCATAAAGAATCATGTTAATTTTTCAAAATGCAAAGTACGTTAAAAATAATATATACATATATATTTGTGTTAAAAAGAAAAATAATGCGCATTACATATTCCTCTATTTAAATTATACTAGTGAATAGCATGAAGACTAATGCGGAAGAAATTTCATTACATGCGGAAATACATTAAATATTCAAAGCAATTTATCAACTGAAAACATAAATTTAAAACAAACATCTCGTAAAATGTAAATTTTTCATAACAGCAGTAATAAAGTAGCATATTGTTTTCATTATTTGTAGTTAACATATTTATTTCCTATTTATACATATCAAATGTGTTTATATTCATTTTGCACAGAAATGAAAATTAGCTACATAATTGTAAAATCAGTAGTTTAATATCCATCTTTACTTTGAAAATTTAAAATTATATTAAAGATTGTAAAATGTAAAAGTTTCTATTCTTTATTTAAATCATCTTCTCATAATGAATATTTAATATTCTGAGCTGGGATTTAGAATCCTAAATTATGTCATGATTTAAAAATTACGTAAAAGTGTAGTCATTTGGGAACTCAGTTTCCTGTTAGTGAAATATTATTTTTATTTTAAATTAATGATTTAAAGTGAACATTTTCAAGCTCTGCTATCAAATAAATTTGTATTTTTACTTATTATACTATGTTTGCAATTTATAATTTGGACAGATTGGGAGTGCAATTAACAACCGGCAAAGTCGGAAGAATTAAAAAATAGTGGTGTAATAGGAGGAAAAGTTGTTTTCGAAGGAATTCTAATTGAAATAAAATAATTTAAATTTTAAATACCTAAAATTTTAAAATATATAATATTAAACGAAAAAATGAATGAAAAAAGTTCAAACACTAATTATGAAACTTTTATCTTTGAACATTGCTTTGCACCATGTATATCTGACTAGCACCTTTAACCAATAATGGATTCGTCCATTTCCGCTCACAAACTGGATTTTTACCTTTCTAAATTATCTTTTTTTTTTCCTCCAGTGTCAATAAAATTATTTCCACAAATAATTTAATATGCTTGTGTTTCACATTAATATGTCCAGGTTGTTATCAAAATAAGGGAAACATCTGTGAATAAAAGTGAAATTTAAGAATGCTTTTTGAAAAACATTAAAATATAATCTTAGCTACCAATTCTAATTTTAACAAGAAAAGTATATATCATGGTAGTATGAGGTAGGATTTTTTGCAAAAGCTTAAAATGTCAGGCCTTATAGATTTTCAAAATTACTTATAACTGGATTAGTGCAAGTTGAAATACTCATAGTTAGCTCTACTTTCAAAAACGAGTAGATCCGACGTCAATTGGGAAAATGAGTATAAGTGTATCTCCACAACAGCTACTTGGCGGGAGTTTTCCGACCATACGAAACGTAAATGCGAGACCATCACCCATGAAATCCCCCCGAGAAAGCAATATAAATCCTTCATCGGAATTTCTTCATTTGTGGGCAGTGGGCACTTTATACATAAGTGGAAGCTCACAGATGGACATAAATATATTACGAATGTAGCTTTGAGTTGTCTGCTTCACCTTGGTTCCAAAAATTAAATGATTTTAATTCAATGTTTCGTAAATAATTTATATGATTATTAATTTACATGATTGGGGCCTGATGACCGAGTGACTAACGCTCTGATGCTCGATGCCACAGGTTTCGGGTTCGAGTCCCGGCGGTGCCATGAATCTTTGTAGTGGTTAGGAGTCCACTTTACTCAGTAGGTCTTTGTCTAATATGACTGTAGAGTGTAGGACTGACAACCCCCATAAAAAGAAAACATCTCCTGTCTCGAAATCTGCCAGTGATCAGACCTCCTTCTAATACCATGGGGCTGTTGCACCAATAAAGAAGAATTTACATGATTATTATTTAAAAATTGGGGTTAGATTGCCGAGTGGCTAGCACTCTGTTTCAGGTTCGAATCCCGGTGATGCCATGGATGTTTGTAGTGGTTCGGAATTCAATTTAAACAGAAGGTGTCGGTCTAATATGATCGTAGAGCGTTGTGGGGGTAGTGTAATTCGCGTCCGTAGTATTCTTCAAGCTATACGTGCCGCCTAGGTAGTGCTAAATGAGTAATAGCGGTAGAAGCCCTTGCTTATGACATAAAGATTAACTGTCCTTGTATTGCCAGCTGCATTAGAACAACATTATTTAAAAATGTTGTTTTCGAAATACTTTATTATTAATACTTGTACTGATTACACTTCAATAATAAATTTTTTGCGTTAAAATCTTATTTTCCGAATAATTCACATTTCACTTATCTCAACCCTTAAAAAAGAACTAGTGCTATTTAAATCCGATTTAAATTTAATCACCGATTCAAAAAATCTTCTTCTTACATGCAACACTCAATCTTCTCGCTCTTTTGCAAGTTACAATTCACTTGGCCATTAAAAGATTTTATTTAATTTAAACAGGCACAAGGGCGTACGAAATAATGTAACCCCCCCAAAAAAAAAAAAAAAAAAAAAAGAGAGAGGATCCTTTACATTTTGGTCCTAATCATACGCAGTCTTATATCAAAGCTCATTAGTTTCGTCTTTTAGCTCCCTCTTCGACCCCAAATAAGTCATTTAATAACGCTACTATCTTACCCGATCATAAATCTATCTGGGATTCTTTTTTTTTTTTATGATTTTCGCTGACTCCCAATTTTTGCTTTCTTTTTTGCAAAAAAAGAAAGAAAAGAAAAGAAAATGGCTGTTCAAGTTAGAAATTGCATTTGAGAAATTGGAGGATTAAAGGTAAATAAAAAAGAAAGTTGATGCTCTTTACCGTTGTTAAGTTGGAGTAGCATAAATTGCGTTTTGTATTTTAATGTTTCTTTCGTTATGAAAAATTTAAATTCCTATATGAATGGTATATAATGTAACTAGTTAGTTTTCTAGACAAAGTACGTAATCTAATAATAATGAAATGTATGTTATGCTTTATGTATATGTTTAAAGTTTTTTATCTTTTTTTATAACTGAAGATATTATAATAATATCTAGTCTTCATCATTGGTGGCGGCCTGATGGTCAACTGGCTGCGGCACCACAGGTTTCGGGTTCGCATCGCGGTGGTGCTATGAATGTTTGTAGTGGTTCGAAATCCACGTTAAACTGTAGGACCCGGTCTAGTTAGCCTAAAGTGTGCACAAAATGACCGTAGAGCGACAAACAAAACCAAAACTTCATTGGTGCAACAGCCCCATGGTGGACCACGGCTGTCCGCCGGCTGGCAGATTTTGAGACAGGAGATGTTTTTCTTTTTACGGGGTAGGTTTGTCAATCGTACTCCCAACACTTTTAATTAAATACATATATGAGTGGTATATAATGTAGCTTTCGTTTTCTATACTATGTAACATGAACTAATAATAATGACAATATATGTTATTCTTTATATGCATATATATTTAAAGTTTTTATCTATATTTATAACACAAAATATTATATTATAATAAATATCTTCTTCTTTATTGGTGGGGCCTGATGGCCAATTGGCTAGCGCTATGGTCTTTGGTACAACAAGCTTCAGGTACGAATCCGGTCGGTAAGCATGGATGTTTATTAGTGGTTCGAAATTTGGCCAGCGCTCTGACCCTTGGCACCACGGGTTTCGGTTTCAAATCCCATCGGTGCCATGGATGTTTGCAGTAGTTCGAAATACACTTTAAGCCGTAGGTCCCGGTCTCATATGAATGCAGAGCGTCACATAGCCCAACTTCTCACTCACATCATTCCCAAACTGTAAAGGGGCAACTCAGCTCTAGGCACAGTGATGTGGTATAGTTTAAGTGATGTAGTGTAGTAGTGGTTCGGAATCCACGTTAAACTAGAGGTCCGGTTTAATTAGCCTAAATTTGCACAAAATGACCGTAGAACAATAAACTAAAACAAATCTTCATTGGTACAACATCTTCATAGTGGGCCAAAACTGTCTGCGTACTATCAGATTTTGAGAGATTTTTCTTTTTAAGGGGTAGGTTTGCCAGCCCTACGCCCAACAATCATATTAGAATGGGATCTACGATTTAAAGTGTATTCCGACTCACTACACGCATCCATAGCATTGCTGGGACTCAACCCCCAAGCCTGTGGCACCAAGTGTCAGAGCGCATGTCACTCGGCCAGTAGTAGTGGTTCAACATCATCATCAGTGGTATAACAGAACCATAGTGGGTCAATGCCCTCTGCTAGCAGATTTCGAGACAGGGGATATTTTCCTTTTTTTTTTTTTTACCAGTTTATATTTCTATACATATATATATCGTCTTCAATGGCGCAACAGCCATGATGGGCCAAGACAGGAGTTGTTTTTCTCTTTAGAGGTAGGTTTGTCAGCCTTACGCCCAACAGTCATAATAGACTGGGATCTAAGGTTCAAAGTAGATTCCGAACCACTTCAAGCACTTCATCGTCGGGTATCGAATCCGAAACCTGTGGCACCGAGGTTTAGTCACTCGGCCATCAAGCCATATAAATATATATATTATAATATAAATAATGATCGGTTATATAATAATTATCGGTCTACAGACGGATTGTTATTTCTATTGCAATATTTATCAAAATATTAATTTATTAAAACATAATTTTTTTTATCAAGTTTACAACTTTTTGTTTAATAATATTTATTTATCTTCATCTACATCTATTTTAATTATTATGCATTAAGTAAATATTGTATTATTTGCGAGTTAATATTCATGCTAATTTTGTAATTTAAGTATCGTTTGTGTAACAGATTATTATTTCTTTTTGTTTATTATAAAATAAAAAAAATACATAGCCAAAAATCACGAAAATATCTTTAACATTTACATTTAAGATTACAAGCCTTCGACAGTGATTTTGTCTATTTAGATACAAAAATCTTTTTCTTCAATGTCGCATCTGAAAATTCCGAGAACTACCTAAAATTCACCTTCTTAAGTCATACGCTTATTCAATTCCTTCTGTTAGCTTACACTCTCCCTATATATATCTTGTTCAAATTTTCAATCGTTCATAAAATACTTCTTATTCATCCACTCAAGTTCAAGTAAATTTTTTTCGAACTTGCAGTGGATGACACTGGATGTTAATACAGTTTTTTCAAATATTAATTCAGTAATTAAATTTAATTCATTAATTTTAGTTTTTTTTTAGATTTAAGTTGCATATATCTACCAATAGATGGCGCCAGATAAACTTAAGGAAATGAATGAAAATTATTTATAAAGGACTTTCTGCAATAGAGTGAAAAAAGAGTAGGAATTGACTTTAAAGAAAAAAAATTATATTACTTGTTAAGCTATGTGCTTATTAAAGATAAATAGATACAACAAATAATATTTTGTTTATAACTCAGATCCTTTTGTGTGAAATATAAATAAAACATTACAAAAAGTTCATATAAATGAATATTTTATTTTTTAATCATTTTGAGGGGAAAATATAAATAAATATTTTCAAAAATTAAATTTACATTTATTTGCATCTAATAAAAAAAATGAGCCACTCTTTTGAAAATGTTGTGTTAATAGAATTTTTTTTCTCCCTTAACACCAACAGTATAGAGTAGTAATAGCCAACAGTAAAGATAGTCGCCAAAAATCGCCAAGCTATCATCGCATAGGTTAAACGACAAAGCAAAAGTCATGTGATATGTATGATCACATGATTATGTTGGCTCCAAACTGGCAAATTCGATGCTCGCGCTATCATATGGCAACCTTATCCTCCACATTTGGAAAGTAATTTTATGGCAACCCTAGACAAGATACAATTTTATAAAATGCATACATTTTAGCTCAATTTTTTTTTATATTGAAAACAAAGGTTCTTTATTTATTCAAATGAAGTCATTATGTATAATAATTCAAATGATTATACAATAAAATAAATACTGGTTCGTCAATATAAACTAGAGAAATTTTTTTAGGCTAATTGATAAATTTCAATAAAGCGACAATTTTTAAATTTTTTCAATGGTAAATTATAAACCGGTAAAAAAATAATAATCAAAGTAAAAACGAATAATACATATATAATTTGAAGATGAAACAAACTATTTTATGAAAGCATTTACCGATGAATAAATATTCTGCACAAAAGATGTAAAATAGTAAAAAGAATGTCTTTTGAATGTTTTTTTTTTATCTTTTGAAGTTATTGACGACCAAAATAACATTGAAAAGATAAACTTATTTTAACTAAAAACTGAAAACAGACTAACACGTTTTTCTGTTTTGTAATTTGTTTATTTAATCAGTCTAACCATATTAATGAATTATCTATTCACAAAGTACATTTCTAAGGAATTTGGATAAAAAGAATACTAATTATAATTTGCTACATAGTCTACGCTTTAATGAAATAAAACTTCGGTTTTATTTTTTTACAGTATAACAGACACTTTCAAAAGATTCTCAAATTAAAACTAAATTGAATTTCAAGCTAATTATTATTTTTTTTCAGCTGAACAATAAATTTTATAAAATTGTTCAGATATCTTTTACATTTTTTTTTTCGAAATTGAAAAAGAAAAAAAAAAAAATAACGCCGCATAAAGAATTTTTTTTATATTGAAATATGCTTAAAACCCACACATAAAAATGAACGAAATTATCAAAGAGTTCGTAGGTCATAGCGAATGTTATAGGATCTAGCAAAAGAGATAATGGAAATAACGACTATACATTCTTGGATACGTTTATCTAAAAAATAATAAAGATTTATAATATAATCCTGCGATACATTCTACCATATATATCTGCCATATATATCAAATTGTTGCTCCTAATTTGTGTACTTCGCGGTACCCAAATCTGGCAACTATTACATTCTAATCTGGCAGGCTACATGTCCCAATTTGGAGAAAAGTCTGGTAATCTCACTGGCCATAGATGCATATCAACAGCCATAAATAGATTACTCATAGATGTCCGTCCTTCACTGCAGGATAATTAAACACAACATAAACAACTATACACTGAAGTGACAAAAGTCATGGGATAGCAATATGCAAATTTTCAGATGGCAGTAGCATCGCGTAGAACAGGTATAAATGCGCAGTGCTTTCGCAGAGCTTTCGTTTCTGTTCAAGTTATTGATGTGAAGAGGTTTTGACGTGATGATGACCGCACGACGGGAATTCACAGACTTTGAACGCGGAATGTCAGTTGGAGCTAGACGCATGGGTCATGCCATTTCGGAAATCGTTAGGGAATTCAACATTCCCAGATCCACTGTGTCAAGAGTGTGCCGAGAGTATGAAATTTCAGGCATAACATCCCACCATGGACAGCGCAGTGGTCGACCGCCTGCACTTAACGACCGAGACCGGCGACGTCTGCAAAGAGTCGTAAATTCTAACAGACAAGCAACACTGCGTCAAATAACCGCAGAAATCAATGTGGGACGTACAAGGGACTTGTCTGTTAGAACTGTGCGGAGAAATTTGGCTTTCTTGGGCTATTCCAGCAGAAGACCGACTCGAGTGCCTTTACTGACAGAACGACATCGCTTACAGCGACTCTCGTGGGCACGTGAGCATATCGGTTGGTCCCTAGATGAATGGAAAACCGTGGCCTGGTCTGATGAGTCACGATTTCAGTTGGTAAGAGCTGATGGTAGGGTTCGAGTGTACCCCACGAAGCCATGGACCCAAACTGTCAGCAAGGCACTGTTCAAGCTGGTGGTGGCTCCGTAATGGTGTGGGCTGTTTTTTCATGGCATGGACTTGGTCCTCTGGTGCGACTGGACCGAACATTGACTGGAAATGCTTATGTTCAGCTACTTGGAGATCACTTGCAGCCATTCATGGACTTCATGTACCCAAACAACGATGGGATTTTTATGGATGACAATGCGCCATGTCACCGGGCCACAACTGTTCGCGATTGGTTTGAAGAACATTCTGGACAATTCCAACGAATGATCTGGCCACCTAGATCGCCCGACATGAATCCCATCGAGCATTTATGGGACATCATCGAGAGGTCTGTTCGTGCCCAAAATCCTGCACCATCAACGCTTTCACAATTATGGACGTCTATCGAGACAGCATGGCTCAATATTCCTGCAGAAGACTTCCAACGACTTGTTGAGTCCATGCCACGTCGAGTTGCTGCACTTCGTCGGGCGAAAGGAGGGCCGACACGATATTAAGAGGTATCCCATGACTGTTGTCACTTCAGTGTATTGCGTTAATAATATTACATACAAATAATATTGTACAATAATATTTTATTATACGTGGTACTAATTATTTTGCTTAATAATATTTCATTATAGATCGTATTAACAATATTGTATCAGCAGTGTACATATAAATAAAAGTGAATTTTCGGACTAGTGCATAAATGAAAAGTTACATGCTGTTAAATTTTAAAACTAACTAATGATGAACTAGAAGCTAATAATTAACTAAATTTTTAAATAATTAATGGTTTTTATAAAACTTATTTGAGTTTTAATTTAAGAATTGATATTGAGTATTTCATTTTAATAACTGAGCCACGAGTCGGGCTGATAAAATCAAATTTTAATGATGTTATAAAACTAAAATTTTCCAAAAACTTAATAATCTCTATTTATTATGATTTGTAAAAACAGTTAATGCAAAGTACAGTTAATTACGCCACCAAATATCATTTGGCGGCAAATTCATTTCAACATCAACATTTAATAAAACCACAACATCAACATATAATTAAAAGACAGCTGGTAATCGGTAATGGAGGATTTCTTTGAAATTATTCCTTGATTTTAATCTTAATTATCAGCAAATAATTAAACAAACTCAAATTAATCTGAATAAAAGAGTTTTGGATGTAACTGGAAAATTATTTATTTATTTATCATCATTTTCGATTCGAATTTATCACTAAGCAGAATTGATATTTTTGCCATTTATACACGAAAAAGTATATTTTATATTACCTTTACTAAAAGGAATTTGAGTTGCATTTAATTAATTCAGTAGCATTTAAGATAAATTTTATTTTTCAATAATGTTATTTGAAATCGTTTTATAGATAAAAGCAAGTATGCATTTTTAATTAAATTTGAAATTCAAAACTGTCTAGACTATATTTTTCCCAAGTTTCCCAACTGTTTTTTTATTTTTCTAATTTACTTATATTTATTATTCATTGATGTAAAGGAAATGATTAATTTCATGTTATTTGCACAAATGGATTTTTTTAAATAGATATATTTATAAATTAATAAGATTCGCTCCTTTTTTAAGAAAGGAATTTTTTTAAAGGTAATTCGAAGTTTTGTTGTATGTTAAAACAAATCTTCGATTTAAAATTTTTGATTAATTTTGCTGATCGAATTTGAAATGCATTAGTGGAAAATGAGAAGGCAAAATAAAGAAGATATTTGTTCAGATGAAAAATTTTAAGCAAAACATCTGTCTAGGCAACATATTTAGGGTTAAAGGTTAAAGGAAGAAATCCATTTCAAGACTGAAAAACGGTACGTTAACAATGGCTGTGGTCTCGTTATTACAAATGCAAGAATTCAAATGCGCATACGTTGCGCAGTATGTCATTTTGTAGGGTGGAAATCCATGGTTCAGGGTTAAAGGGTTAGCGTTAAAAGTTTAAAGGTTAAAGGAAAATATCCATTTCAAAAGTGAAAAATGGTACATTAACAATCGCTGTGGTCTCGTTATTACAAATGTAAGAATTCAAATGCGCATACATTGTGCAGTATGTCATTTTGTAGGGTGGAAATCCATGGTTCAGGGTTAAAGGGTTAGAGTTAAAGGTGTAAAGGTTAAAGGAAGAGGTCCATTTCAAGACTGAAAAACGGTACAGCAATAATCGCTATGGTCTCATTATTATAAATGCAAGCATTCAAACGCACATGCATTGTGCAGTATATCATTTTGTTAGATGGAAATCCATGGTTCAGGATTTAAAGGGCTAAAATTCTAGCTTTAAGAGTTTAAAGGTTAAAGGACGAAATCCATTTCAAAGTGTGAAAAATGGTACATTAATAATCGCTGTGGTCTCGTTATTACAAATGCAAGAATTCAAATGCGCATACGTTGTGCAGTATGTC
Organism: Caerostris darwini; assembly: GCA_021605075.1. NCBI lineage: Eukaryota > Metazoa > Arthropoda > Arachnida > Araneae > Araneidae > Caerostris > Caerostris darwini. Next base: position 119,216 of record BPLQ01013775.1, read on the forward strand.
ATTTTGTAGGATGGAAATCCATGGTTCAGGGTTAAAGGGTTAGCGTTAAAAGTTTAAAGGTTAAAGGAAAATATCCATTTCAAAAGTGAAAAATGGTACATTAACAATCGCTGTGGTCTCGTTATTACAAATGTAAGAATTCAAATGCGCATACATTGTGCAGTATGTCATTTTGTAGGGTGGAAATCCATGGTTCAGAGTTAAAGGGTTAGAGTTAAAGGTGTAAAGGTTAAAGGAAGAGGTCCATTTCAAGACTGAAAAACGGTACAGCAATAATCGCTATGGTCTCATTATTATAAATGCAAGCATTCAAACGCACATGCATTGTGCAGTATATCATTTTGTTAGATGGAAATCCATGGTTCAGGATTTAAAGGGTTAAAATTCTAGCTTTAAGAGTTTAAAGGTTAAAGGACGAAATCCATTTCAAAGTGTGAAAAATGGTACATTAATAATCGCTGTGGTCTCGTTATTACAAATGCAAGAATTCAAACCCACATGTGCAATATGTCATTTTGTGGGGTGGAAATCCATGATTCTTACACTTGGTGTCAAATCAAAAATGGTCCGTGCTAGTCAAGGATGACGCTAAATTTGTCGTTCAATAATATCCCATATGTCCCATATCAATTGATCTCTTACAGGACTAGACAACATACCGACACTCTATAGCAATGGTTCTCAAACTTCTTGAAGTCGGAGCCATTTAAAAACATATAAATAATTGTAGGGGCGGTATATATAAATTCCTGAGAAATAAGCATCAAAATAAGCATACTAACACCTCACAGTTTTATATCCAGATGGTCAACTCCACAGACTGCTATTTACAGACAATGCAGACTCAAAGGTTGCAATGTAAATTTTTTAGCATTAAAAATTACTTTGGCACTACTTCCCGCGATAGTCAACCATGGGAGTGACAGCTCCTAATTAATCGGAAACCTTCTATGGCGCATTATTGCTGTTTTTATGTGAAGAAAGAAGAAAAACCCAGAAAGGCTAGTAGTTTGTAATGAAAACTATCTTTGAACGGCAAAACTGACAAGAACAAGTAATATAAAAACAATTTTGTTAAAGTCAATTCCTACCTTTTTTTCACTCCATTGCAGAAAGTCCTTTATAAATAAAGTTGAAATTTTCCTCTTACATCTGGCGCCATCTATTGATAGATACATGCAACTTAAATCTAAAAATAATGAAAATAACTAATTAAATTTAATGAATGAACTAATATTTGAAAAAACTGTATTAACATCAAATGTCTTCCACTGCAAGTCTTAAAAAATGCATTTGAACTTGAGAGGATGAATAAAAAGTATTTTATGAACGATTGGAAATTTGAACAAGATATATATAGGGAGAGTGTGAGCTAAGAGTAGGAATTAAAAAAGAGTATTTCAATTTATTTTTATATCTGGGCATATAATTCACTTGAATATCACAGAGCCCACCTGGAATCTTCTAGGGCACACCCTTTGAGAACCACTGCTCTATAGAGTGTGTTGTGTCACAGCTGCAGTATAGCGCATCTTAAGGAAATTAAGATGATCTTTTTCCCCGCAATTGTAGAAGCCTCCTTTCTTACTTAATAGGTAGCTTGTCTATTAATGTTGGATGCTAATCAACGGCAACACAATCGCCATCGTGCTTCCTCGTTTTTAGAAGCGGAGACTGCAATTGTTACCACGAGGGAATTCGAACCTCAGTCCTCCTGCATTTTAACACAGGGCCATGAAATGGGCCCTTAATCATATATTTTTGATATGAACTTGCTACTTTTGTGAACAGCATAGGCAATCTGTAGACATTCGACAAAATTTACTACTTACCTTTTTTTTTTTTTTTTTTTTTTTTTTTTTTTTTTTTTTTTTTTTTTTTTTTTTTTTTTTTTTTTTTTTTTTGCGGTTCATGGTGGGCCTTTGAATTATTTAGGTATAAAGCGGCTAGTTTCAAGTGCATAGCATGTACATTACCTTCGGGGAGGACTTTGAAGAGAAACCTCCCTACATTTGTGAGCCATATGAGAGTAATCACGATCTCCACCGAGTCTACTCGTTTGTAAAAACAATGACTGCAATGTACGCAAAGATTCAACCATCCGGCAAATTTGCTGCGAACGTCAACACAATTTAGGCTTTTTTTTCCTTTGGACGCAATTAAATACACCAACTAACAAGTCAAATATTTTTTCTGGCTTTTTTTTAATTTAATAAAACATTTTTAAAACTTCAAACTTAAAAAAAATAATATCTATATTTAGTTTTTAGATTTCGTTTAATTTAGCCTTTGACTTTCTCATCACTAATTACCATTAATTAAAATTATAAAAAAAAATATTTAAATAAAAAGATGTAAATCTCTTAATTTAACTAAAAGATTTATTCAAAAAAAAATGAGTTAAGTTAGTATTTCTATTTTTTATGCTTTAGAAAATATCTTTTATATGTTTAAATAACTTATTTGCATTTCATTAATTGAATTACATTTAAAGAAAGTTAAGTTTTAAATTCTGTTACTTAAAAATCCGTTTTCCATTTCAAAATTACTATTTCTTTTTTAATTCAATTTGTAACTCAATACCGTCTAGACTAAATTTACCTGTACTTTATAAAATATTGATTTTATTTTCTGAAACTACTCTTATTTTATTTCCAATTAAATTTTGTTAAATATTAAATATTAAATATTATGAATGCAGATATGTTTTTATCAAAATACTTATTTTTTTAAAAAATGAGATTCTTCCTCTTTTAATAAATATTTTTAAAGGCAACGAAACATAATTATGTTGTCTATAAAAATGAAATATTTAATTTAAAAGTGTTACTTTTATAATTGTATTTGCTTATCAATTTTTATTTATTAAACATTTTTCGCCAGGCTTATAGAATTATAAATCTTAAAATCTTTTTCTTGATCATTTTAAATAGTTGGTTTTTAAATGTATGCATTTGGGAATTAATCCTTAACCATTAATTGGATAATATAATGAATAATTTTGATTATAAATGATAAAAAAGTATGGTTCCACTACAGATTATGAAGGAATTTGGCAAGCGGTCAAGCAGGATAGATCCAAACAGAGCGGCGTAATAGATGAGAAATATATATTCGAATGGGTTTTATTTACACTAAAAATCTTTATTTTGCCTGACTTGTGACTCAGTGGCAACATGCGCCGCTGGAGAGCATTAGGGTGGAGGTTCAATCCACTGGTTGCTTTAATGTACATATCATTTCAATAAACGAAGAGACTCGAGGGCTTTTGGGATGTTCAGCATCGTGCCTCGTTCGTTGGATTACCTGCGGAGGTTTTTTTCCGATTTTTCTCCCATACGATACGCAAATGCGGGGTAATTTCCCCTAAAAGTCCTCCCGAAAGGCACTGCCCTCTTTCTTCAGCGATACGGAGCGGAAGTCACAACAACAGTGCTTCATCACAACAGAAGCTGCCCCTCTCTAGCATATAATCCTTCTTGTTGTTGTCCTATCCCTCATGGAAGGAAGGTCCCAAAAATGAGACCCATATCGTTCCACAACCACCGTATTCACACCGTGTGACTTGTGGCTATTCCCTAAACTCAAAAGACCACTCTGGGGGTACCCTTTTGAGTCGGTTGAAGAGATTCAACGTGAATCGCCGCGCGCTTTGTAGGACATTCCTTGGATAAAAAGTTGTCATAAGTGCATTGTGTCCGGAGGGGATTACTTTGAAGGCGATGAAATAAATTTGGTAGAATAAATAAAGAGTTTTTGAAAAAAAAATAATTGGTATTACTTTTTGGGCACAATAGTATATTGGTATCTGTAATTCGTTACTGTATTTATCAAAGATACCTTTGAAACTAAAATCAATAACGCTAAGTAAAAGATTTTTTTTAATATTCAAGGAGAATATCAGACGATTTTAAGACAAATATTCTGACATAAAGTCAATTATTGACAACAAAAAAATATTTATGTAAGATATAATGCTTCTTCCGTTTAAGATTCAATATTTAAGTCAAATATACATAAATATGTGTTTCACGATGTTTTTACATTTTAACTGAAGGAAATTATTATTTTTATTTTCATTACTACATACAATGCTTGAATGATTCTGCATTTGATATCGACAGATGATTAAAAACGTTCTAAAGAAATTTTTATAGAAATGTAAATACAAGATAAATAGCCAAAAGGGATGATTGATGTTCTTGACGATTATGCAATCATATATAGACTTTTCAATGTCTTAAATAATGTATGTAACAATAATGTGTGTAGTGTTGTGGGTTGGTGCATTGAATTGTAACTGAGTGTGGCTCGGTTGAGATACTTGAGGCACAGGTTGGAGAACTCGCAGCTTTATTGACACGCGCACAAACATCACACACATATAATTAGAGACATACATTATTTAACTCATTTAATGGCAGATAATTATATAGATTTGTGGAAAGATTCCACTTATAAACCGAAAAACCGAAACTCGGATACGCGCAGGATGCATACTTCCTCTCCGGGTGAGAGGCTAGCTGACCATTTCTCCTGAACGCCACAGGGAGCGCTGTCGCCAATGCGTAGGAGAAAGCATGATTACATGTATTAATTTTTTTTTAAGTTTCTTCTATACATGTATATAGTAGATATGACTATAGAAGAGCTATTACCAACTCTACGATAAATGTAACAAATATTCTTATTATTATTTATTTTTTTTATTTCCAATGGCAGATTATGAACAGTTACAGCAAAAAAAGAACAACGAAGAAAAAAAAACATACAACAACAACAAAATAATACAACAAAACATGCTGAAACAGAGTTCATTAATCTAGCAATAATGCCAAGTTGCAGATCTTTTAGCCACTAAAAAGGGTTACCAGGTGCACCACGGGGAGGTAGATCTGCGCACCCATATTCTTATTATTTATATACTGATTTAATAAAAAGAATAAATGATTATTTATGTATTTCTTTCAGACGAACAAAGTACTTTTTGTTTCGACAAAAAGATTTTCAGTTTTATATAGTTTATTTTATAATGTTAAAATATAAATATGAAAGAGGCGAATTCAACAACAGATCAAATTCATGATGGTAACATATTTTTTCTCGTGAATAAGTAGTCAATGCTAATCAATCGATGTAGGATTGATTGCCTGTTTCAAGGTTTTCGTCTATTTTAGGTGCAGATGTTGAGTAATTTTTACTTAAAAGTTTCAATAGGAAATAAATTAATTTACAAAAATTATGTGACTTTATCAAATTTAGTAAAGAATTGGTTGTTTTCATGGGCCATATATTACAAAAGCAAGTGCCTAGCATGTTAAGAAAGATTTTATTATTAATATCATTGTGGCTATTTTTAAACAAAACTAACAGTAAAAAAAGGATTGCAATAAAAATTTTAATATCTCTATAAATTGATTTCTTTTAAATTCCTTTTACAAATATTGTAATAAATATTTTAATATCATAGAGATATTAAAATGATTGATTAATTATTTAATCGTATTGATTTATATAATACATATATTGTATTGTATAAATGAATACGATTACGTGATTACTTATGATTACCTATAAATCAATACGATTAAATACGATTTGTATAAATCAAGTCATAGAGAATGGATTTCTTTTATATTCATTTTACAAACATTGAAATAAACATTTAAAAACTATATTTTTTATTTACTTAAAATAATTTTTGAATTGATATAAAGGAAAAAATATATAAATGCTAATTAAATTTCTATTATTTGCTAGCAAATAGTTTCACTGTTTGCTTAACAATAGACTATTTATTGATGTAGCTTTATTGTTCGATTATGTGATTATTTCAATTATTACATGATTCACTTACAAGTAAAATGCGTATTATATAAAATGTTGTATAAATTTATTTAGGGTTTCTTTTTTTTTTTTTTTTTTTTTTTGATTTAAAAAAACCATTAATATATTGTATAAAAATATAGTATTAGTTATATTAATAATATTTATGTTAAATCGCTTTGTCCAAAAATTTATGAAATTAAAAAAAAAAGCTTTAGAAATAGATTTAGTTATAATGAGATAATTCATTAACTATACAGAATGAAAACAAATGCGTCTGCTCATAAATGGACACATTTATTTTTGTTCCATTTATGTCTCATTTATTTATTTCTTATCATTATTTGTTTCATTTATTTATTTTTGTCATATTTTATTTTGTTTACAAATCTATTTATTTATCTTTTATTAAATTTCAGATTCTGATTAAAATATTCAAAGTTTTTAAATTATTCATTTCAAAAATATCTTTCAAATTTATATAAAAGCAATAAGGTAGTATAATTATATTATATTATAGGATATAAACATATTAAATTTTCTTTAATTTTCACTCTTAGTTCAAAAATAATGAGTTAAATTATTTTTTTCGAGTAATTTCGTGACGTGGCAACAGTAAATAATTTAAGAATAAATTCGATAATTTTATTTTCCGATTAATTTTAGCGAATACAAACTTTTATTACAAAAATTGAATATTTTCTCTAACAACAACCTATACAAATTTATATTCAAAACATGTTGAATTTTTAATAAACAGTATTTATTTTATCATAGAAAATACGTATTCTATTGTATTTGGTGATTTTAAGTTAAAAAGAAATTCGAAAATTTTATTTTCGAAATAATTTTATCACGTACAAATATTTATTTCGAAAATTCAATATTTTCTTTTTTTTTTTTCATTTACAACAACCTATACACAACTATATTCAAAACATGTTGAATTTTAATAATCAGTATCTGTTTTATCTCAGAAAATACGTAAAGTCTTCTATTTGCATATTCCAGAAAGAACACGTCAACAACAGAAGTTGGAATTCGTCAGACGATATTTGTTGCTTTCAAAATCGTTTGTTTTCGATTCTTCAAAGTGAACAACTTGGTTCAAAGTCAAACGATTTTTTTTTTCACTTGGTTTACAGTGATGGCAGACAGTAAATTAAAATTTGTGTGTGTGTTGTAAACATGATTTTATAGAAGCAGTTTATATTTTTGAAATTCTTCAGCTAATACTGGGGTAAGTATTTTCAAATTATTTGGTTATTTAATGTTTGATTTCATTTTTTTCTGGTTAAACTTTTTATATGAATACGATCATATAGGTTTTATGTAGTAACATTTTGTTATTAGAATTTATTTGAGAATTGTACAAAATTATTTTATAGTTTTAAAAATCTTATTTTTGTAATATATAAATAAAAATAGTCGAATAATTTTTTATACAACGTTAGTCAAACAATTTTTTATACAACGTTAGTCAAACAATTTTGTATACAACGTTAGTCAAACAATTTTTTTATACAACGATTGTCAAACGATATTTTTACACAACGATAGTCAAACAATATTTTTATACAATGGTAGCCAAACGATATTTTTATACCACGATAGTCAAACGATATTTTTTCCACTTGGTTTATGGTGATAGTGTATAGACAAATTAAAGTTTGTGTGTGTAATGTAAATATGATTTTATAGAAGCAGTTTATAAATTTTTAGAAATTCTTCAGCTAATGCTTGGGTAAGTATTTTCAAATTATTCGGTTATTTACAGTTTTGATTTCTTTTTTATGGTTAACTTTTTTATATGAATACCATAATATAGATTTCATTAATAACATTTCATTAAAAAAAATTGATTGAGTATTGTATAACATTATTTTTTATAGTTTCAAAAAGCTTATTTGTGTAATATATAAATTTAACGTGCATTTCTTTAATATTAGATTTTTTAATAAATTATTTGTATAAATAAATTAAATTGTTAAGGATATTTTTATACAACAATAGTCAAATGATATTTTATACAACAACAATCAAACGATATTTTTATACAACAATAATCAAACGCTATTTTTATACAACAATAATCGAACGATATTTTTATACAACAATAATCAAACGATATTTTTATACAACAATAATCAAACGATATATTTTTCACTTGGTTTACCGTGATAGCATATAGACAGTAAATTAAAGTTTGTGTGTGTTTTGTAAATAAGATTTTATAGAAGCAGTTTGTAATATTTTAAAAGATCTTCAGCTAATACTTGGATACTCATTTTCAAATTATTTGGTTAAAGTTTTGTTTTCATTTTTTATGGTTAAACTTTTATATGAATGCCACTATATAGGTTTATATAATAATAACATTTTATTATTAAATTCTGTTTGAATATTGTATAAAATTATTTTTATAGTTTTAAAATCTTATTTGTGCAATATATATAAGTAATTGCATCCTTTTCAATTTAACATGCCTGTCTTAAAAATCAGATTTTTTAATAAATTATTTATATAAATAAATTATATTGTTTATCAAAATTTAAAAATTTAAAAAAATTTATTTTTAAAATTATTTTAATTAAGTTTTATTTATTTTTGGTTTATATTATTACGGAGACATATTATTATAATTATTTTACAAATAATATTTTATTGTTCTTAATATTTATTTACATATTTTTACTTTACTTTTAAGCTTCAAGTTTTCTCTTATATAATTTTTACTAATACTTTTTGTTAATTTGCTATAATTTAACTAAATGAATATCGATCATATTTAAATTAAATATTAAGATACTGAATTTTGGTTTTTTAAAATTGTAGTACATGAAGATGTGTTTGATTTAGTAATTAAATCAGATATATCCCATTTATTGGTACGGAAAATTCATGTATTCGGTTTCGTTAATGTTTCTTAAATAACTAAACTTATGTCATTAAATTTCAACCAAAAATTATATAATGAACTTTCAAAATAAAACAACTAAATTTATATCATTAACTTTTAATCAATATAATGAACTTTCAAAATACTCTGTGTAATCCTAATATTGTGTTAATTAATAATTATGGTCTTTATAAATATAATAAAACTGTATGTTTATATCAATTTATTATTGGTTTATTATATTTAAAATTTAATGAAATATAAAAGAATCGAATTCAATGTTTTAATTTTCAATCCTTTGTCATGAAATTATCTTTATTTTATTTTCTAATTTAATTGAAATCATATTTCAAATAATTGCAACATTAATATCAATATTTATTTCTTAATCCACTCAAATTCTTTGGGCATATTTATCTATCTCTTTTTAAGAAACAAAAGCAATAAAACATTTAAGGAAAAATATGAAACAATTTAATGATAAAATGAATATATTTGATACAAGATCATCAAACATTTCAGCCAAATTTTTATTGCTTTTCGAAAATAAAATTTGAAAAAAAAAACATTTTTGCAGTTTCCCGAACGTAGGAATCCAGCTGTGAAATTTAATTAATAATGACTTCGAGTGAGAAAATATTTTTCTAAACGTCGCAAGAATTTATGTACTTAGGCCTCGTTAGATTTCTTTTCTTTCTTACTACACGAAGGAGAAATTGTGCTTGCCCAGAATTATTTTTACTTTTACTTCTTTGGACTTTTTCTTTTTTCTTTAAAGGCAAATAGAACGCAGCGGTATTTCTTAGTGATAGAGATTAGTTCAGTTATTAAATTTTGATGAAATCTCTTGTGATTTTTAAAATGGTGGGAAGTGTTCTTTTTTTTTAATTATTATTTTATTTCTTGTTTTGTGTGAAAGAAATTATAAAAATTTTATTTAGATTTCTTATAATATCGGATGAATAAATATAAATAATAAATCTTATTTATTAATTATTAAGTAATTTTATTTTTTTTCCTGCTATTAATTCACTCTCTCCTTGTATATATCTTGTTCAAATTTTCAATCGTTAATAAAATACTTTTTATTCATCCACTCAAGTTCAAATACATATTTTAAATTTGTAGTGAATGACACTTGATGTTAATACAGTTTTTTCACATATTAATTAAATTTTATTAATTAATTTTAGTTTTTTTTAGATTTAAGTTGCATGTAAGAGGAAAATTTCAACTTTATTTATAAAGAACTTTCTGTAATATAGTGAGAAAAAAAGTAGGAATTGATTTTTTTTATATTACTTGTTTATAATTGATCAAGTAAATTTTTTGGCGACTTATACATGAAAAAGTGTACTGTTACTTTTTTATGTATAAGTCGCCAAAAGGAAAATTCGCCAATTTACGCCAAGAAGTCGCCAATTTTACCGAAGCAATTAATTAAAATAATTTGTTTTTAATTAATTACGTGCTTAGGAAAAATTACTTAGTAGTATATATATTATAAAATATTGAACTAATTATTTAATTTAATTTAAGAGATTAGTTCAGTTATTAAATTTTGATGAAATTTCTAGTGATTTTTAAAATGGTAGGAAGTGTTCTTTTTTTTATTATTTCTTGTTTTGTCTGAAAAAAGTTGTAAAAATTTTATTTAGATTTCTTATAATATCAAATGAATAAATGATAATAATAAGTGTGATTTATTACTTATAAGTTATTTTAATTTTTTTTTCTTTTATAATTGATCAAATAAATTTTTGATAACTTATACATAAAAAAATTATAAAAGTATAAAAAAAATATAAAGTATAAAAAGTACAAATTATTTTCATTAATTACATGCTTTGAAAAAATTACTCTATCCAACAAATATATATATTATAAAAATTGAATAAATCAATTAATTTAATTTAATTTAAAATTACATTTGACAATATTGTACTTATAAAATATGTACTTATTTAAAATGTCACTTGAGAGTAGTTCAGTTATTAAATTTTGATGAAATCTCTAGTGATTTTTAAAATGGTGGGAAGTGTTCTTTTTTTATCCTTTTATTATTATTTCTTGTTTTACGTGAAATAAGTTATGGAATTTTATTTAGATTTCTTATAATACCAGATGAATAAATAATAATTAATAAATAAGATTTATTATTTATAAGTTATTTTAAATTTATTTTATAATTGATCAAGTAACATTTTTGGTGACTTATACGTAAAAAAGTGTACTGTTATTTTTTTTATGTATAAGTCGCCAAAAGGAAAATTCGCCAATATTCATCAATTTTATCGAAGCACGTAATTAATTAAAATAATTTGTTTTTAATTAATTACGTGCTTCGGAAAAATTACTTATATATTATTAATTTAATTTAATTTAAAATTATGTTTGACAATATTGTACTTAAGTAATAGACATTAGTTCAGTTATTAAATTTTGATGAAATCTTTATAGTAATTTTTAAAATGTTGGGAAGTGTTCTTTTTTTTTATTATTGTTATTTCTTGTTTCGTATGAAAGAAATTATAAAAATTTGTATTTAGTTTTCTAATAATATCAGATGAATAAATAATAATTAATAAATAAAATTTATTATTATTTATAAGTTATTTAATTTTTTTTATAATTGATCAAGTAAATATTTTGGTGACTTATACATAAAAAAGCGTACTGTTATTTCTCGTTAGTGTACTGCTAGTCGCCAAAAGGAAAATTCGCCAATTTACGCCAAGAAGTCGCCAATTTTTCCGAAGCACGTAATTAATTAAAATAATTTCTTTTTAATGAATTACGTACTTCGGAAAAATTACTTAGTAGTATTTATATTATAAAACATTGAACTAATTATTAATTTTAAAATTATATTTGACAATATTTTTCTTATTAAAACATTTTTCTATTTTAATTATCATTAAATATTTATTATTTATAATAATTACAATAAAAAATGTATTAAAAAAATATTGTCAAATATAATTTTAATTAAATGTTTTTATTTAATATTTTTTAATAAACTTTTTCTTTTGTTGCCTTCATTTTAAAGTTAATTATTATATATAAGTTTTTTAAAAAATTTTTTTAATTGATTCAGTAAATTTTTGAGGACTTATACATAAAAAGGTAGCAAAGTATTTTCATTAATTATTTGCTTTGAAAAAATTACTCTATGTTAAAATATACTATAATAAATTCAAAACTAATTTTTTAATTTAATTTATTTTAAAATTTTATTAGACAATATTGTTTTATTAAAACATTTTTTTTATTTTAATTGTTATTAAATATTTATTACTTATAATAACTAAAATAAAAAATGTATTAACATAATATTGTCAAATATAATTTTAATTAATTAAATATTTTTAAATAAACTTTTTCTGTTTTTTTTTCATTCATTTAAAAGTTAATATTTATACTGTTGCTTTTAATTAATTATATTTTATTTTTTAATTTTATTTGATAAAATTCACTTGCAATATTTGTAAAGATAAAAAATGTTTATTTCTAATTTTTGTTTATTTATTTTGTTAAAAACATTTTTTAATTTTCTATCAAATTGAATAAAGGTTAATGTTAAATATAAATTATTGGTTATAATGGACATTTATGAAATTTTTACTGGTTATATCTGTATTTATTATCTGATAAATTATAGAAACATAACAAACGATAGTTGTATAAATTAGTTACTCTTTATTTAAATATCTTAAATATTTTAGAAGATTTAGTTTTCTATACATTTCATTGGAATATATTAAATCAATTCATTATTTCATTTTCAAATCATGTTATTTTATATGGTTTGTATTATATTTGATTACTGAAGTATTATTGAAATAGATTTTTGATAACAGCCTACATTTTTGAAAGAAATTTTAGAAACATTATGATTCGTTGCTTTGTTAAATTAAATTTCAAATTTGATTTTAAAGAATCTTATATTGAGTTTAATTATTTAAAGGTAAATATTCTTAATTTAATTTTTTTTTAAAACTCGGGTATGAAGAAGTGATATTACTTTTAATGAGAATAAATTTTTCAATAAGTTAATAAATTTTATTAAATCATCTCGCAATCTCAAATAATGAAAATTAAATTCTTTTTTTTTTTTTTTTTTTTTTCATTTATATTTTAATGTAGTCTCAATCCAATAAAGATTAACATTAAATAAAATATACTCGTGATTAGTTTTAATAATTCAAACTAATAGAAAATTACTTTAAATTGTTTAAAGAATCTTGAATTTTTCACATTTTTCTTTTTTTTTGAATCTATTTACAATACATAAAAAAAACATTAAAATATTTTTTATTTAATTTCACTTTATGATTAATCACTTCTAATTATTAAAAAAATTTCAAATGGATTATAATAATAATTGAAATTGACACATTTTACATTTGTAGTGTGCAGGTTTAGCAACCAGATTATAACTGGGTGTGGTTGGGTTGAGATACTTGAGGCCCAGGTTGGAGAACTCACAGGTTTATTGAAACAACACGAGCACCCCACGCATACAATTAGAGACGTAAAATATTTAACACATTTAAAGTCAGATAATTATAGATTCACGGAAGAATTCCACTTCTAAACCGAAAACCTGAAACTTGGATAAGCTCAGGGTTCGCGAAATATACTTCTTCTCCGGGTGAGAGTCAGTAGACCAACTGGCCATTTCTCCTGAGGTGCTCTTGTTAGTGCGTAGAGAAAACATGAATACATGTTATAAATTGATTCCAATTGATTTAAAATTTCCTTTTAAAATATTTAAATTTTTAAATATTAATATATATGCATCAATATTTTTATCCTTATATCAAATAAGAGACAATGCTATTCTATTAGGAATAATTTTGTCGGTGAGTTATTAAATTTTGACACTTTGTTGAAAACTCGAAAATATTTTTCAATTTCGTATTTTGATTTCATTGATTCGGTGCATTGTTTTGCTACAATTCAAAAATAAAAATGTATATAATGCAATTAATGTTGGTATACAAACTTTAACGGAAAATTTGATACATATATATATACTTAAATTATATATTACATAAATTAAAATTATTTATGTGATTTTAAATTCATTTCAAAAATTTACTTTTAAATAAATATAAATAAAAATGAATTATTTTTCTCCAGGCTATACTATTGTGTAAACAGGGAAATGACATTACTTTATGACATTTCAAATATATTTCTTGAATAAATAAATTGAAAATTTATGAAGCTTTTCTAAAAATATAAATCTTTGAAAAGCAGATAAAGAATTCAATTTAAAGTAATTGCAAACCTGACAGAAGGATAAATAACGTACTCTGTACAAAATAAAAATCGATTTAAAAAAAAAAAATAAATAACAGGAGCAATAAAAAAAAAAGGCACAAAAAAATATGCAAACGATTGTTTCAAAAGTCCTAACTGGAACAAATATAATCTTTAAACATTTTAATAAGCCACTTTTACGTTTAGTGAGAATTCAAAATTAATGAGTGGAAGTGTAGAAAAATGAAAGCGTCATTAATTTTGAATTCTCACTAAGCGTAAAAGCGTTTTATTAAAACATGTATACATATATATAATATATTGTAAAATATATTTCTACATATATATAATACAAAATAATATTGGTATATAACGTAATTAATATTGGTTTACCAACTTAAAAGTAAAATTTGATACACATAATTTCTTATGATTATATACATATATATATATATATGTATATAATCATTATATACATATATATATATGTATGTATATAATCATAAAGCATATAATCATTAATCATAAATCCATTATTTTTTCGATAGATGGCTGTAGTGATCGATATCACGTAAAGTATCAATTAAACAATTTCAGATTTATGCTCGTTAGAAAGGTGGCACTTCGTACTAAAATAATTCTTTTTCTGTTTTTTGTTTGGTCCATTCAGTTGGGAGTTACAGGGTGTTAAAAATGGAAGTGAACAAAGAGAAAATTCGGTACATTTTACAGTTTTTCTTTGACAAAGGCGAAAATGCAAGCCAGGCGGCTAAAATTGTGAATGGTGTTTATGGTTCCGATACTGTAACAGCCAATTATGTGCAATTTTGGTTTCGTAGATTCCGTTCAGAAATTTTTGATGTTAAAGATGCACCTCGCACAGGTAGGCCGGTCGTCGAAAATGTCGATAAAATCGGAGAAATGATCGAAGTTGACCGGCATGTTAGCAGTCGTAACATCGCCCAGGAGCTAAAAATCGACCATAAAACAGTTTTAAACCATTTACACAAAGCTGGATTCAAAAAAAGAAGCTCGATGTTTGGGTGCCACACCAATTAACAGAGAAAAAAAAAAAACATGATGGATCGAATTTCCATCTGCGAAGCCTTGGCCAAACGGAATGAGATAGACCCATTTCTTAAACGGATGGTGACTGGAGATGAGAAATGGATCACATACGATAACCCTGTGCGAAAACGATCGTGGTCAGAGAGCGGTGAAGCACCTCAAACGGTGGCCAAACCAGGACTAACGGCCAGGAAGGTTCTGTTATGCATTTGGTGGGACTGGAAGGGGATTATTTATTATGAGTTGCTTCCATATGGCCAAACGCTAAATTCTGATCTCTACTGTCAACAACTGGACCGTTTGAAGATAGCGATTGACCAGAAACGGCCAGAATTGGCCAACAGGAGAGATGTCGTGTTCCACCAGGACAACGCTAGGCCACACACATCTACAGTGACTCGCCAGAAACTTCGGGAGCTTGGTTGGGAAGTTTTAATGCATCCGCCATACAGTCCGGACTTGGCACCAAGCGATTATCATCTTTTTTCTTGCATTGCAAAATTTCTTTAATGATAAAAAATTGGCATCTAGGGAGGATTGTGAAAATCGACTACTAGAGTTTTTTGCAAATAGAGACCAGGACTTCTATGAGAGAGGCATTATGAAGTTACCTTTAAAATGGCAACAAATCATACAACAAAACGGTGCATATTTGACCCAAATCGGACAATCCGAAGTATGTTAAATAAAGTCCTGAAGTTCATATAAAAATAATGGATTTCTTTTTCCCCAACCTAATATATATATATATATATATATATTCATAAGAAAATATGTGTATCAAATTTTATTTAATATTTATTAATATTTTTATTATTTATGAGATTTTAATTTCATTTCAAAAATTTACTTTTAAATAAATAGAAATAAAAAGGAATTATTTTATTCTTCTAGCTATACTACTATGTGTAAAGAGAAATGACATTACTCCATGACACTTCAAATACATTTTTTTAATACGTAAATTGAAGATTTATGAAGCGTTTCTAAAAATATAAATCTTTAAAGAGCAGCTAAAGAATTCAATTTAAAGTAATTGGAAACCTGACAGAAGCATAAATAACGCAAACGGTTATACAAAATAAAAACCGATTATAAAAAAAGAAACAACAAGAGAAAAAAAAGCACATAAAAAATATGCAAACGATAGTTTCAAAAGTCATAACTGGAACAAATATAATCGTTAAATATTTTAATAAACCGCTTTTACGTTTAGTGAGAATTCAAAATTAATGACGCTTTCATTTTTCTACACTTTCAAACCCATTCTTTTTCTTAAAACCATTTCTTCGAGCGACAGAACAAAAAAGAAAAGAAAAAGTAAAAAAAAAGAATGTAAAAACTCTTAAGAAATCAAGAAGCCAAAGAATCAATAAGGATTTTCGAAAAAAGAATTAAAAAAGAAAAAGAACAAAGAAAAAATGGCGGGAAAAAGAAGAAAGAAGAATAAATGAAGCAAAAGAATCATCTCCGTTGGAATGATTATGCTTCAGTCTTAAGAGCGAATTAAGAAATAGTTTTCTTTTTTTTCCTTAGATTACTTGACACACAATTTACGAAGTATCTTTAACGTAAACAAGGCTTAAGAAAAGTTTCATTTTTATTACTTTTGACTTTTCAAAACAGTTCTTTTATTTCAAACTTTAGTGCAACCGCTAAAGGCAAAAATGGATTAATTGGGTTGTCGCTGAAGGAGATATTAAAAAATTGTCGACATATTGAATTTGAGTTATCGTTTGTTTTTTTTTTTTGTTTCTTTAAAAAAATAACTTCCTTTTTAAATATTTGTTATTATTATCATCTGATATGTTTTTTGTTCCTCTTTTTATCAATTATAATTTTTCAGTCTAATTTATTTTGTCCTTGTAAGCGTGATGAAAGGCTTTTTTAGCGCGTAACATGTTTTAAAATCTTTTTGACGTGTAATTGATAGAGATACTTTTTTTTCTGAAGAAACTCTTATCGTCTCATTTTGTTTTTTAATTTTCCTACCTTAAATTTTAAATAGTGCTTTTTTTTATTATATCATTAATCTCTGGGTTTTGTTTTAAAGAATTTGAAATATAAAAAAATTGTAATTATACTACCTCCTGCGCACTGAGAGGAACGCCCCTTGTTAACATTCAGGAGAAATGACCAGCTGGCCTACAAACTGTCACCTAGGGAGGAAGTATATTTCGCGCATCTTGCGTATAGCCGAGTATCGTGTTTACGGTTTGCCAATCTGGACACCACAATGTGGCGCCCAATATAGACTAAAACCTCGAAATGTAACCATACTTCCTCCTACACACTGGCAAGAATATCCGTTGTGGCGTTTAGGAGAAATAGTCAGTTAATTATACCTATAGGCCTTCACCTGCGCAGGAAGTATATTAAGCGCATCCTGCGTGTAGCCGAGTATCGGGTTTTCGGCTTAGAAGAGGAAATCCATTCACGAATCTATAATTATATGTTTTTAAATGTGTTAAATATTGTATGTGTCTATTTGTATGAGTGTGGTGTTTGCGCGTATGTAAATAAAGTTGTCAATTCTCCAAACGGTGCCTCAAGTATCTCAACAAAACTATACCCAGTTAGAATCTGGTTGCTCAACCTGCACACTACTATGTGGCACACAATATATATATATATATATATATATATATATATATATATATATATAAATTAAAATTATTTGTGAGATTTTAAATCCATTTCAAAAATTTACTTCCTTAAAAATCTACGAGTAAATAAAGAAAATGTATTTTATTCTCATCGATATTCTGTATAAAGAGTGAAATGACATTTAAAATACATTTTTTGAATACATAAATTAAAGATTTTTGAAGCATCTATAAAAATATAAATCTTTGAAAAGTGGCTAAGGAATTCAATTTAAAGTAATTGCAAACCTGACAGAAGGATAAATTACGTACGCTGTACAAAATAAAAACCGATTTAAAAAAAAAGAAATAACACGAAAAATAATATGCAAGCGACTGTTTCAAAAGTCATAACTGGAACAAATATAATCGTTAAATATTTTAATAAACTGCTTTTACGTTTAGTGAGAATTCAAAATTAATGACGCTTTCATTTTTCTACACTTTCGGAACCATTCTTTTCTTAAAACCATTTCTTCGAACGACAGAACAAAAAAAAAAAAAAAAAAAAAAAGAACAGAAAAAAAAAAAGAAAATGTAAAAATTCTTAAGAAATCAAGGAGCCAAAGAATCAATAAGGATTTTCGAAAAAGAATTAAAAAAGAGAAAGAACAAAGGAAAAAATGGCGGGAAAAAGAAGAAAGAAGAATAAATGAACCAAAAGAATCATCTCCGTTAGAATGATTATGCTTCAGTCTTAAGAGCGAATTAAGAAATAGTTTTTGTTTTTTTCTTAGATTACTTGACACACAATTTACGAAGTATCTTTAACGTAAACAAGGCTTAAGAAAAGTTTAATTTTTATTACTTTTGACTTTGTAGAACAGTTCTTTTATTTCAAAGTTTAATGCAACCGCTAAAGGCAAAATGGATTAATTGGGTTGTTGTTGAAGGAGATATTAAAAAATTGTCGACATATTGAATTTGAGTTATCGTTTGCTTGTTTTCCTTTAAAAAAAATAACTTCCTTTTTAAGTATTTGTTAGTATCCTCTGATATGTTTTTTGTTCCTCTTTTTATCAATTATAATTTTTCAGCCTAATTTATTTTGTCCTTGTAAGCGTGATAAAAGAGGTTTTTAGTGCGTGATAAGTTTTAAAAGTATTTTGACGTGTAATTGATAGAGATATTTTTTTTCTGAAGAAGAAAAATTGTCTCATTTTGTTTTGTAATTTTTCTACCCTAAAATTTGAAATAAGGCTTTTTTTTAATATATTATAAAGTTCTGAATTTCGTTGTAAAGAACTTATAAAAAAAATAATTTAAAATATATGAATAGAAAATAGAAAATATAAATGTTAACCATGTTCCTTCTACGCACTGGCAAAAGCTCCTCCTGTGGTGTGCAGGAAAAATGATCAATTGACTTACAGACTCCCACCAGGAGAGGGAGTATATTTCGAGCATCCTGCGCGTAGCCGAGTATTCTGTTTTCGGCTTATAAGTCAAATTCATTTACGAATTTTAATGATATAACTTTAAATGTGTTAACTATTGCATGCCTCTAATTATATACGTGTGTGGTGTTTGTGCATGAGTAAATAAAGCTGTGAATTCTTCAACTTGTTCACGTATCCCAACTTAATCACACTCAGTTATAATCCGGTTGCCCAACCTGCACACTACAATGTGGCGCACAGTTATATGTGGAACCCAATATATATCAATTAAAATTAGTTATGAGTTTTTAAATTTATTGCCAAAATTTATTTTTTAAAAATCTAAATAAAAAAAAAGTATTTTATTCTCCTCGATATACTACTGTGTAAAGAGAGAAATAACATTACTTTATGACATTTCAAATACGTTTTTTGAATACATAAATTGCAGATTTATGAAGCGTTTGTATGAAAATAAATTTTCAAAAAAAACAAGCTAAAGAATTCAATTTAAAGTAATTGCAAACCTGACAGAAGGATAAATAACGTACGTTGTACAAAATAAAAACCCATTTATAAAAAAGAAACCACAGGAGCTAAAAAAAAAAAAAAAACCCAAAAGAAGAAATAATAATAATAAACGATAGTTTCAAAACTCATAAGTGGTACAAATATAATCGTTAAATATTTTAATAAACCGCATTTACGTTTAGTGAGAATCCCAAAATTAATGACACTTTCATTTTTCTACACTTTCAAAACCATTCTTTTCTTTAAACCATTTCTTCGAACGACAGAAAAAAAAAGAAAAGAAAAAGGATGCAAAAACTCTTAAGAAATCAAGCAGCCAAAGAATCAATAAGGATTTTCGAAAGAGAATTAAAAAAAAGAAAGAACAAAGAAAGAAATGGCGGGAAAAAGAAGAAAGAAGAATAAATGAAACAAAAGAATCATCTCAGTTGGAATGATTATGCTTCAGTCTTAAGAGCGAATTAAGAAATAGTTTTCTTTTTTTTTTCTTAGATTACTTGACACACAATTTACGAAGTATCTTTAACGTAAACAAGGCTTAAGAAAAGTTTCATTTTTATTACTTTTGACTTTGAAGAACAGTTCTTTTATTTCAAAGTTTAATGCAATCGCTAAAGGCAAAAATGGATTAATTGGGTTGTTGCTGAAGGAGATATTAAAAAATTGTCGACATATTGAATTTGAGTTATCGTTTGTTTGGTTTTTTTGTTTCTTTAAAAAATCAACTTCCTTTTTTAAATATTTGTTATTATTATCATCTGATATTTTTTTTTGTTCCTCTTTTTATCAATTATAATTTTTCAGTCTAATTTATTTTGTCCTTGTAAGCGTGATAAAAGAGGTTTTTAGTGCGTTACAAGTTTTAAAAGTATTTTGACGTGTAATTGATAGAAATATTTTTTTTCTGAAGGAATCCTTATTGTCTCATTTTGTTTTGTAATTTTTCTACTCTCAAATTTTAAATAGGACTTTTTTTAATGTGTTATAAAAAACTGAATTTTGTTTTAAAGAATTTGAAATATAAAAAAGTTGTACCCTTCCTATGCATTGGCAAGAACACTTTCTATGGCTTTCAGGAAAAATTTCAGTTGACTTGCAAACTCCGACCCGGGGAGGCAGTATATTTCTCGCATCCTGTTCGTAGCCGAGTATTGGGTTTTCGGCTTAGAAGTGGAATCCATTTACTAATTTATAATTATATGTCTTTAAATATGTTAAATATTACAGGTCTCTAATTATATATGTGCATGTGTAAATAAAGCTGTGAGTTCTCCAACTTGCGGTTCAAGCATCTCAACTCAATCACACCCAGTTACAACTTGGTTGCCCAATCTGCACACTACAACGTGGCACCCAATATATATATATATATATATATATATACAGTGGGTAAAAAAAGTATTGGCAATTGCCTTAATTTATTCATATTGACAAATAAATAAAATGTTGTATTTTTAGCTGTCGTAATTAAATACAAGACATCTTAGATATATAAAAATAGTAAAAATTTTATTTTAAGTTGCATTTTCTACAATTTTTTCTTTCAAAAACAAAAATTTGCATGTCAAAAAAGTATTGGCAAAGTTTTAACTGCTATGCAAATTTTGTTACATTGAAGTCACGTGTTTCGACTGATAAGAAACTCTACCGGTATAAAGTCTCCAAAACTACTCCAAAAGTGTCTATGCATTATTTTGAGATTACTGCAATAAAATGACTTCGAAATCGAAGGAGTTGTACGTTAGTGTTAAAGACACGATTATTAGGCTCAGAAATGAAGGTTTAACTTATCGTGCTATAGGAGTGCATTTCAATATAAGTTTATTTACTGTCAGAAGTGTTGTAAAAAAGTTCAAGGAAACAGGATCAACGGAAAATAAGACTAGAAGTGGACGACCTAGAATATTTTCTACAAGAGAAGAACGTGTCATTATTAACAAGGTTAAGAAAAACACTAAAATAAGTGCACCCTAGATAGCTAGAGATGTTGCTTTCACTTCGCAAAAGGCTTTCAGCGTACAGACTATACGGAATGTTTTACACGAGAGAAGTTATTATGGAAGGGCAGCTAGAAAGAAACCATTCATCTCGGAAATAAATAGGAGAAAGAGGTTAGATTTCGCAAAATCTCACGTTAATTTATCTGGAGAGTTTTGGAACACAGTTACGTTTTCCGACGAATCAAAGTTTAACATTTTCGGCAGTGATGGACGACGATATGTGTGGAGGAGGCCAAATACTGAATTGGAAAAGCAACATTTAACTGCTACTGTAAAACATGGTGGAGGCAGCGTCTTAGTTTGGGGCTGTATGGAAGCTAATGGAATTGACAACCTGCATTTTATTGATGGTATTATGACAGCACGTACATACATTGACATTTTGCGTCATAACTTAAAAATCAGTGCCCAAAATCTTAGCTTGGGAACATCATTCGCTTTTCAACAAGACAATGACCCCAAGCATACAGCGAATCTCACCCGTGAATGGCTACTCTATAATGCTCCTCGCCCATTAAAAACCCCACCTCAATCGCCTGACATCAATCCAGTTGAAAATTTATGGCACCTGCTGGATCTAGAAATCAAGAAACATAAAATTTCAAGTAAAGACGACCTCAAACGTTTACTCTTGCAAGAGTGTCACAAAATTCCCAACAGTACAACAAAGACCTTAGTTTCCTCTATGAGAAATAGATTACAAGCTGTTATAGATGCAGCAGGTATGCATACACAGTACTAAACATATGCTGATTTTGTTTTCGCTCATAATTTTGTCAATTTCATAATTTTGCCAATACTTTTTTTATCATGTAAATTTTGGATTTTCTCGTAGATTTTGACTAAAAAAATAGTTAAATGAAAATTTCGTTATATTTGTTTGTCTTTTCTCCTTCTGTAATCGCTATGTTCAAAATTAAATTTGTAAACATACATTGTTAGCAAACATGATCATTTACAGGCAATTGCCTATACTTTTTTTATCCACTGTATATATATATATGTATAAAAATTAATTTATATATATATATATATTAAAATTATTTTTGAGATTTCAAATCCATTTCAAAAATTTACTTTCTTAAAAATCTACAGAAAGAAAAGGTATTTTATTCTCCTGGCTATGCCATCGTGTAAACAAAGAAAGGACATTACTTTATGATACTTCAAATACATTTTTGAATACATAATTCAAGATTTATGAAGCGTTTCTAAAAATATAAATCTTTAAAAAGCAGCTAAAGAATTCAATTTAAAGTAATTGCAAACCTGACAGAAGGATAAATAACGTACGTTGTACAAAATAAAAAAAAAACGTTTAAAAAAAAAAGAAACAACACGAGAAAAAAAAAGCATAAAAAAATATGCAAACGATAGTTTCAAAAGCCATAACTGGAACAAATATAATCGTTAAATATTTTAATAAACCACTTTTACGTTTAGTGGGAATTCAAAATTAATGACGCTTTCATTTTTCTACACTTTCAGAACCATTCTTTTCTTAAAATCATTTCTTCGAACGACAGGACAAAAAAAAGAACAGAAAAAGAAAAAAAGAAAATGTAAAAACTCTTAAGAAATCAAGGAGCCAAAGAATCAATAAGGATTTTCGAAAAAAGAATTAAAAAAGAAAAAGAACAAAGAAAAAATGGCGGGAAAAAGAAGAAAGAAGAATAAATGAAGCAAAAGAATCATCTCCGTTGGAATGATTATGCTTCAGTCTTAAGAGCGAATTAAGAAATAGTTTTCTTTTTTTTCCTTAGATTACTTGACACACAATTTACGAAGTATCTTTAACGTAAACAAGGCTTAAGAAAAGTTTCATTTTTATTACTTTTGACTTTTCAAAACAGTTCTTTTATTTCAAACTTTAGTGCAACCGCTAAAGGCAAAAATGGATTAATTGGGTTGTCGCTGAAGGAGATATTAAAAAATTGTCGACATATTGAATTTGAGTTATCGTTTGTTTGTTTTTTTGTTTCTTTAAAAAAAATAACTTCCTTTTTTAAATATTTGTTATTATTATCATCTGATATGTTTTTTGTTCCTCTTTTTATCAATTATAATTTTTCAGTCTAATTTATTTTGTCCTTGTAAGCGTGATGAAAGGCTTTTTTTTAGCGCGTAATTTTAAAATCTTTTTGACGTGTAATTGATAGAGATACTTTTTTTTTCTGAAGAAACTCTTATCGTCTCATTTTGTTTTTTAATTTTCCTACCTTAAATTTTAAATAGTGCTTTTTTTTAATATATCATTAATCTCTGGGTTTTGTTTTAAAGAATTTGAAATATAAAAAAATTGTAATTATACTACCTCCTGCGCACTGAGAGGAACGCCCCTTGTTAACATTCAGGAGAAATGACCAGCTGGCCTACAAACTGTCACCTAGGGAGGAAGTATATTTCGCGCATCTTGCGTATAGCCGAGTATCGTGTTTACGGTTTGCCAATCTGGACACCACAATGTGGCGCCCAATATAGACTAAAACCTCGAAATGTAACCATACTTCATCCTACACACTGGCAAGAATATCCGTTGTGGCGTTTAGGAGAAATAGTCAGTTAATTATACCTATAGGCCTTCACCTGCGCAGGAAGTATATTAAGCGCATCCTGCGTGTAGCCGAGTATCGGGTTTTCGGCTTAGAAGAGGAAATCCATTCACGAATCTATAATTATATGTTTTTAAATGTGTTAAATATTGTATGTGTCTATTTATATGAGTGTGGTGTTTGCGCGTATGTAAATAAAGTTGTCAATTCTCCAAACGGTGCCTCAAGTATCTCAACAAAACTATACCCAGTTAGAATCTGGTTGCTCAACCTGCACACTACTATGTGGCACACAATATATATATATATATATATATATATATATATATAAATAAAATTATTTATAGATTTTAAATCCATTTCAAATTAAAATTATTTGTGAGATTTTTCCATTTCAAAATTTAAAAATCTACGAGTAAATAAAGAAAATGTATTTTATTCTCATCGATATTCTGTATAAAGAGTGAAATGACATTTAAAATACATTTTTTGAATACATAAATTAAAGATTTTTGAAGCATCTATAAAAATATAAATCTTTGAAAAGTGGCTAAGGAATTCAATTTAAAGTAATTGCAAACCTGACAGAAGGATAAATTACGTACGCTGTACAAAATAAAAACCGATTTAAAAAAAAAGAAATAACACGAAAAAAAAATATGCAAGCGACTGTTTCAAAAGTCATAACTGGAACAAATATAATCGTTAAATATTTTAATAAACTGCTTTTACGTTTAGTGAGAATTCAAAATTAATGACGCTTTCATTTTTCTACACTTTCGAACCATTCTTTTCTTAAAACCATTTCTTCGAACGACAGAACAAAAAAAAAAGAACAGAAAAAGAAAAAAAGAAAATGTAAAAATTCTTAAGAAATCAAGGAGCCAAAGAATCAATAAGGATTTTCGAAAAAGAATTAAAAAAGAGAAAGAACAAAGGAAAAAATGGCGGGAAAAAGAAGAAAGAAGAAGAAATGAAGCAAAAGAATCATCTCCGTTGGAATGATTATGCTTCAGTCTTAAGAGCGAATTAAGAAATAGTTTTCTTTTTTTTCTAGATTACTTGACACACAATTTGCGAAGTATCTTTAACGTAAACAAGGCTTAAAGAAAAGTTTAATTTTTATTACTTTTGACTTTGTAGAACAGTTATTTTATTTCAAAGTTGAATGCAACCGCTAAAGGCAAAAATGGATTAATTGGGTTGTTGCTGAAGGAGATATTAAAAAATTGTCGACATATTGAATTTGAGTTATTTTTTTTTTTTTTTTTGTTTTCCTTTAAAAAAATAACTTCCTTTTTAAGTATTTGTTAGTATCCTCTGATATGTTTTTTGTTCCTCTTTTTATCAATTATAATTTTTCAGCCTAATTTATTTTGTCCTTGTAAGCGTGATAAAAGAGGTTTTTAGTGCGTGATAAGTTTTAAAAGTATTTTGACGTGTAATTGATAGAGATATTTTTTTTCTGAAGAAGAAAAATTGTCTCATTTTGTTTTGTAATTTTTCTACCCTAAAATTTGAAATAAGGCTTTTTTTTAATATATTATAAAGTTCTGAATTTCGTTGTAAAGAACTTATAAAAAAAATAATTTAAAATATATGAATAGAAAATAAAAAATATAAATGTTAACCATGTTCCTTCTATATATATTAAAAAAATATATGTTTATATATTATTTATATGTTTTATTTATTATTATTTATATGTGATAAAAGAGGTTTTTAGTGCTTGACAAGTTTTAAAAGTATTTTGACGTGTAATTCATAAAGATTTTTTTTTTCTGAACAAATTCTTATTGTCACATTTTGTCTTGTAATTTTTCTACCCTTAAATTTTAAATAAGGCTTTTTTTAATACATTATAAAGTCCTGAATATTGTTTTAAAGAACTTGAAATGTAAAACAGTTGTAACCATGCTGCCTCCTACGCACTAGCAAGAGCGCCACCTGTGGCGTTCATAGAAAATGATCAGTTGATCTACAGACTCCCCCCCGGAGAGGGAGTATATTTCGCGCAACCTGCGCGTAGCCAAGTATTGGGTTTTCGCCTTAGAAGTGGAATCCATTTACGATACATATAATGCAAAATAATATTGGTATATAATGTAATTACTATTGGTTTACTAACTTAAAAGTAAAATTTGATAAACATATTTTTTTATAATTATATATATATACATAATTTTGAATTTTATTTTTTGAATATACATTAAATATTAACATACGTTAATCATTCATACATTAATTATTTAATTACTGAATATACATTAATTTTGAATTCTCACTAAACGTAAAAGCGGTTTAATAAAATATTTAACTATTACATTTGTTCCAGTTATGACTTTTAAAACTATCGTTTGGTTTGCATAGTTTTTTTTTTTTTTTTTTTTCCTTCTATTGTTTCTTATATATATATAAGTGTATATATATATTTATGTACATACATATTTATATATATAATTTTATATATATATACAATTATATATATATATATATATATATATATATATATATATATATATACATACATATTTATATATATAATTATATATATATATATATATATATATATATATATATATATATAAATTATTTGTCAAATTTTAATCTCAGTTCAAAAATTCACTTTTAAATAAATATAAATAAAAAGGAATTATTTTATTCTTCTAGCTATACTATTGTGTACAAAGAGAAATGACAGTACTTTATGGCACTTCAAATACATTTTCTGAATACATAAATTGAAGATTTATGAAGCGTTTCTAAGATAAAATCTTTAAAAAGCACCTAAAGAGTTCAATTTAAAGTAATTGCATACCTGACAGAAGGATAAATTACGCAAACGGTTATACAAAATAAAAACCGATTAAAAAAAAGAAACAACAAAAGAAAAAAAAACCACACAAAAAATATGCAAACGATAGTTTCAAAAGTCATAACTGGAACAAATAAAATCGTTAAATATTTTAATAAACCGCTTTTACGTTTAGTGAGAATTCAAAATTAATGACGCTTTCATTTTTCTACACTTTCAAACCCATTCTTTTTCTTAAAACCATTTCTTCGAACGACAGAACAAAAAAGAAAAGAAAAAGTAAAAAAAAAGAATGTAAAAACTCTTAAGAAATCAAGGAGCCAAAGAATCAATAAGGATTTTCGAAAAAGAATTAAAAAAGAAAAAGAACAAAGAAAAAAATGGCGGGAAAAAGAAGAAAGAAGAATAAATGAAGCAAAAGAATCATCTCCGTTGGAATGATTATGCTTCAGTCTTAAGAGCGAATTAAGAAATAGTTTTCTTTTTTTTCTTAGATTACTTGGCAGACAATTTACGAAGTATCTTTAACGTAAACAAGGCTTAAGAAAAGTTTCATTTTTATTACTTTTGACTTTGAAGAATAGTTCTTTTATTTCAAAGTTGAATGCAACCGCTAAAGGCAAAAATGGATTAATTGGGTTGTTGGTGAAGGAGATATTAAAAAATTGTCGACATATTGAATTTGAGTTATCGTTTGTTTGTTTTTTTGTTTTCCTTTAAAAAAATAATTTCCTTTTTTAAATATTTGTTATTATCATCTGATATGTTTTTTTTTGTTCCTCTTTTTATCAATTATAATTTTTCAGTCTAATTTATTTTGTCCTTGTAAGCGTGATAAAAGAGGTTTTTAGTGCTTGACAAGTTTTAAAAGTATTTTGACGTGTAATTGATATAGATATTTTTTTTCTCAAGGAAGCCTTATTGTCTCATTTTGTTTTATAATTTTTCTACTCTAAAGTTTTTTCTTGTCTTTTTTAATATATTATAAAGTTCTGAATTTTGATGTAACG
Source organism: Caerostris darwini (assembly GCA_021605075.1). Taxonomy (NCBI): domain Eukaryota; kingdom Metazoa; phylum Arthropoda; class Arachnida; order Araneae; family Araneidae; genus Caerostris; species Caerostris darwini. The sequence goes on from BPLQ01013775.1 coordinate 147,209, forward strand.
AACTTGAAATATAAGTAAGTGTTAACCATACTTCCGCCTACACACTGGAAAGGATGTCCATGTGGCGTCCCCAAGAGCAAACAGTTAGTTTATAGTCTCTCCTCCCTAGATGAAATATATTTAATACAACCCTGCTTATTAATTGGCCTACAGACTATCACTCGGAGAGGAAGTATATTTCGTGCATCCTGCGCTTAACTGAGTTTCGTGTTTTTGGCTTAGAAGAGGAATCCATCCCCAAAACTATAATTATTTGCCTTTAAATGTGTTAAATATTGTATGTCTCTAATTGTGTGTGTGTGGTGTTTGTGCGTGTATAAGTGATATGTGCGTGTATATGTGAGTTTTTGAAACTGTGCCCCAAGTATCTCAACCCAAACATACCCAGTTACAATCTGATTGCCCAACCTTCACACTACAATGTGATGTCCAACATATGAATCGAACCCACGAACCCGATATGTAATTATGCTTATTCCTATGCACTGGCAAGAGCGCCCCTTGTGGCATTTAGAAGAAATGCCCAGTTTGTCTACAAATTCTCACCCGGAAAGAAAGTATATTTCACGCATCCTACGCGTAGCCGAATATCGGGTTTTTGGCTTACAAGTAAAATCCTTCCACGAATCGATAAATATATGTTTTTAAATGAGTTAAATATTGTATGTCACTAACTGTATGTGTGTGGTGTTTGTGCGTGTGTCAATAAAACTGTGAGTTCTCCAAACTGTGCTTCAAGTGTCTCTCAATGCCAACCAGACCCAGTTACAATCGGGTTGCCTAACTTGCACACTACAAAGTTAGAATTTGCATATTCCAATCTGTTTTTATTTTCGCTGTTGATAATTCTGTTTTTATTATTTAATTTTATTTTCGCTTTTAAATATGTATGCATAAAAATATGAGGCCTCAACGAACACGTTGTTAGACAATTTTTAAAAAGCAAAATATTATCAGTTTTGTCAAAATTAATTGCGTATAAAATTTCATGTCAAGAAAAAAAATAAGAAGAAAAAATTCACTGTTTCATATAAATAAATTTTTTACACTTTGTAATAACAAATTACTAAATGAAAACATTATTTTAAAACAAAATCACAAAATTATAATTACTTAAAATCTTTTATTTAACATTTAAAGCGAGTAAAACTTAAAATATCAACTTTTCTCATTCCGAAATAACTATTTTTAATAATATAATGAAAACATTAAAAAATTTTTTTAACTCAAATTTGATCAAATAACAAACCAATTAAAATTAAATCCCTCCCCCCCCAAAAAAAAAATTAAATTTGTTAATAAAATGAAAACAATGCACAATTTTTAAAGAAACACAAACAAAATCAAAGAATTATTACGAATTATAATATTTTCAAAAATTAATTATCTTTATAAAACACTAAAATAAAAAAGTATAAAAGGAAATATTCAATAATTCTAGAAAATATTTCAATAATTTTTTTTTACCGCTAAAATACAAAAAAAAAGATTTTTTTATTGATGCTAAATATTAATTTTCATAATTAATATTTATATTTTTCAATGTCTTGTATTACATACATGAGATTCTTCATATTTATAAAATTGTGCATATTAATAATTTTATAAATGGAATACAAAAACCTATTACGCACTAAAATGATTAAAATGATTGCAATAAGTATTTATTATCCAACTTTTTTATATAAAGGAATTTTAATTAATCTTTTTATTTTATTATTTATCTTAAAAAAATTTTTTTATTATTATTTTAGCTACCTGAGTCATTTTAAATATGTTTCAAATGCATAATTTACGAACGAAAAATGACATCACAGTTTTTTATTCGTTCATATTCGCCTTGTAATTCATTTTTTCTATGCTCATAACTTTTCAGACTTATACTTCATGTCCAACGCCATATTGATATTGATTCTTTGCTTATGATAGCCTTACTGTTAGTGCCTATTCTCTATCTTAAAACATTTTTTGTATCTTTTTTTTTTTAATGCAGTTGGCAAACACTTAGACAGCTTGGTCTTGAATGCCTTAAGGCAAGCACTGCACAGACGTTACTCACTTTGCATTACCCAGGGGGCTCATGTAACTTGAAGATAAGCCACGGACGCGGAGTAACAATGCCCCCGCAACGCTCTGCGATCCTATTAGACCTGGACCTACGGCTTAAAGTGGTTTCCGAACCACTACAAACATCCATGGCACAGCCGGGATTCGAACCCGAAACCTGTGGTACCGAGCTCCAGAGAGCTAGCCACTCGGCCATTAAGGCCCAAATTTTTGTATCTAGAATGAAAAGAAATCTTAAAACATTTCTCATGCTAGAATGAGATTATTTTTCAATACATAGCTCCGCTTTCGTCTATTGAAATTCATATAAAAGTTTACCAGCAATATTTTATTATCATGATATTTATGAACATATTTGCTATATTTAAATGAGTTTCAATGTTAACATATTAAGATAATTTATTTCCGTGTTTATGGTCAATAAAAAGTTTTATTTTCTGTATCCGGGTAAGATGGGGTCTTGTCTGGTAGGGAATGTGTTGACCAGGAGCAGTTTAGTGATTGCTTCTATAGAATAAACAGGTTTTTAAAAATTGAACGTAAAATTGGGCCTGATGTCCGAGTGACAAGCGCTCTGGCGCTTGGTATCACAGTTTTCGGGTTCGAGTCCCTGCAGTGCCATGGATGTTTGTAATGGTTCGGAATCCACTTTAAACCGTAGGTCCCGGTTTTATATGACAGTAGAGCATTGGTACTAGAGCTAACAACCTTACCTCGTAAAAAAGAAAATCTCATGTTTCGGAATCTGCCCGTAGGCAGACGGCCTTGGCCCACAATTGGGGCTGTTGCACCCCTGATGAAGATTCTGGTGAATGTAAAATTTATTGGACACAAAATCGTTCAACTAATAGAGTGCGAATTCTTGTACTTGAATAATTAGAAGTATTCGTTCCAAAATGCGTGGGAATGTGGAAATCAAAATATCAGTCCTTTCGATATACTCTCTGAATAATGCTGAATCTACTACATATAGGAGCTTTAATCTTCAATAGTTATTTAAAAAAGTGCTATAATAACCTTAATAAATGCGAAAACTTATTTACTCAACATAAAGACTTTTTCTTCTTCATTGGTATAACAGCTCCATGGAAGGATAAGACCATCTGCCTACTGGCAGATTTCGAGACAGGAGATGTTTTCTTTTTTTACGGAGTAAGTTTGTCAGCCCTACCCTCAATACTGTACAGACATATTAGACAGGAACCTACGGCTTAAAGTGGATTTCGAATCACTAAAAACATCCATGGAACCACAGGGACTCGAACCCGAAACCTGTGGCACCAAGCACCAAGCGCTAGTCATTCGGCCATCAGGCTCCTATCATGTAAATTAATATTCATATAAATTATTTATCAAACACTGATTTAAAATCATTTAATTTTTGTAACCAAGGTAAAGCAGACAACTCAGAACTACATTTGTAATATTTTTGTGTGCATCAGTGAGCTTTGTTTTCCACTTATTTATATCACGAATTGCCAACTAATGGAGAAATTCCGATGAAAAGATTACATTGATTTTTTTTTTTTTTTTTGGGGGGATTTTATGGGTAGCTGCCTTGTATTTACGCTTAGTATGGATAAAAAAACTGAAAAATTCACGCCAAGCAACTGTCAATACGAAACACTTATTCTCATTGTCACAATCACTGTCGGATCTACTCGTTTCTGGAATTAGAGAGTACAATAAGAATTGCAACATGCACTAGTCCAGTTATAAATAGATGCTTTATAAATGGACTAGTTTTGATCTTAGAAGGAAAGATAAGTTTGGATTTTTCCAAGGCAAAAAAAGAAAATATTCTTTGCCAAAGAATCTGCAATATTCTTCAATTTCAAATCCACATGAGCCGTTCATGAAATATATATATATATATATTTTATGTTTTCCAACAAATTTTACATTGGGTTTGAGAAAAAAAAATGGAATTTTTAAAGAAACAATTTATTTTAATGTAATGTTATTGAATTGTTTTATTCATTAACATAATTTTTTTAAAGAATGTTACCAAGTGAATTTATTTAATATTTGTAATTCACTAAATTTTAATTATGAAAAAATAATAGTGAAATTAAAAAATTCTAATTCTCTAACTAATAATTTTATTAAATTAATTTGATTTATTGCCTTTTTCTAGAAAAAGATGTTCGTATCAACCAAAAAAACATCTTCTTTTAAGGGAATACCATATTCAATAAAACACTTAATAAATAATATTTTTGTTCAATTATACGAATTAAAACATCCTTTTTTTTTCTTTTTTTAAATTAAAAGTGTTAAGTTTTGAAAAAAAATTAATTTCTTAAATCTAAAATTTAAAAAAAAATCGCCTCTTATTGAAATAGCAACATTAAATAATAAAAATTACTATTACAATTCTTATATTTTCCTATTTTAAATATTAAGAAAGCATAAAAGATAAAGAAATTAAAAAGTTATTTTAAATGTAATGAGTAAATTAAAATAATAACCAGACTGAGTATTTACTTTGAATAACAGTGTAATGAATTTTTAAAAATATTACATTAGTCAAAATTTTTCGTAAGCTAACTTATATTTTATCTATAAAAAGAAACAGTCAAATATTTAAACTAACATCTCTAGACTGGAAGAAAAATATGTCTAGACAAATGTCTCACGGCCTAGTCTCTCAAGACAAATGGTCCTTAACTTTCTTTTCCAATGTTGCTTAATTTTTGTTGTTTTCGAGTCTTTTGTGTGACTTTCTTTTATAAGGAAATGCATATCTCTAAAAGTCCTTTTCTTGTTTTGTTATTTAAATGATTTTAAATAATACAGTATCGTTGAATCGATATTCTATATCATACATTTAAAATCTGAATGTATTTTATTGAAGTTGTCCATTCATTTTATAGCTGAGGTAGTATTTTAAAATCGAATACATTAATACTAATAAAATATTTAAACAGTATTTTAGAAATTTTAACTTTGTAAAAGAATAATAAATGATTTATTGAAGTATATAAATGCCACTAAATGATTTATTGAAGTATAAAACTAACACTAAATGATTTTTTGAAGTATATAACTGTAACTGAATACTATATGAAATATTTTTTTTTTTTAAATTTCTATAATAAGATAGGGCATTTTCATTAAGTTATATAAATTAAAATTAGAAAAAAAAATTCCTTATTTCTTATGGATGCATAATTCTTATGATTAAACATAATTTTTATGATTATCATTTTTATTATTTTTTTATGATTATACATAATTTTTATTATTTTTTTTTATTATACATAATTTTTATGATTATTATTTTTATTATTTTTTATGGTTATGCATAATTTTCATGATTATTATTTTTATTATTTTTTTTATGGTTATACATAATTTTCATGATTATTATTTTTATTTTTTATGATTTTACATAATTTTTAAGATTATTATTTTCATGATTTTTAATTTTTTATGATTATACATATTTTTAAGATTTTATGATTATTTTTATGATTTTACAATTATTTTAATGATTTTTTATGATGATTATTACATAATTTTTATGATCTTTATGATTAATTTTAATGATTATATATAAATTTCATAATTATAATGCTTATGGAGATTTATAAAAATACTTACACGAAAATGACAGTACGAGGACCGATGATTAAAAACTATCGCCAAATTGGCGACTAATTTAATTTGGTAACGTTGTAAGTAAGACATTACACTGAAGTGACAAAAGTCATGGGATACCTCATAATATCGTGTCGGCCCTCCTTTCGCCCGGCGAAGTGCAGCAACTCGACGTGGCATTTACTCAACAAGTCGTTGGAAGTCTTCTGCAGGAATATTGAGCCATGCTGTCTCGATAGACGTCCATAATTGTGAAAGCGTTGATGGTGCAGGATTTTGGGCACGAACAGACCTCTCGATGATGTCCCATAAATGCTCGATGGGATTCATGTCGGGCGATGTAGGTGGCCAGATCATTCGTTGGAATTGTCCAGAATGTTCTTCAAACCAATCGCGAACAGTTGTGGCCCGGTGACATGGCGCATTGTCATCCATAAAAATCCCATCGTTGTTTGGGTACATGAAGTCCATGAATGGCTGCAATTGATCTCCAAGTAGCTGAACATAAGCATTTCCAGTCAATGTTCGGTCCAGTCGCACCAGAGGACCAAGTCCATGCCATGAAAAAAACAGCCCACACCATTAGCCACCACCATTGAACAGTGCCTTGCTGACAGTTTGGGTCCATGGCTTCGTGGGGTCTGCGCCACATTCGAACCCTACCATCAGCTCTTACCAACTGAAATCGTGACTCATCGGACCAGGTCACGGTTTTCCATTCATCTAGGGACCAACCGATATGCTCACGTGCCCACGTGAGTCGCTGCAAGCGATGTCGTTCTGTCAGTAAAGGCACTCGAGTCGGTCTTCTGCTGGAATAGCCCAAGAAAGCCAAATTTCTCCGCACAGTTCTAACAGACAAGTCCCTTGTACGTCCCACATTGATTTCTGCGGTTATTTTACGCAGTGTTGCTTGTCTGTTAGAATTTACGACTCTTTGCAGACGTCGCCGGTCTCGGTCGTTAAGTGCAGGCAGTCGACCACTGCGCTGTCCATGGTGGGATGTTATGCCTGAAATTTCATACTCTCGGCACATTCTTGACACAGTGGATCTGGGAATGTTGAATTCCCTAACGATTTCCGAAATGGCATGACCCATGCGTCTAGCTCCAACTAACATTCCTCGTTCAAAGTCTGTTAATTCCCGTCGTGCGGTCATCATCACGTCAAAACCACTTCACATGAATAACTTGAACAGAAATGAAAGCTCTGCGAAAGCACTGCGCATTTATACCTGTTCTACGCGATGCTACTGCCATCTGAAAATTTGCATATTGCTATCCCATGACTTTTGTCACTTCAGTGTATATTAATTGCACAAAATGTCATAAATTAAGTGTCAAAATAGATCATGTGTTGATTGATACTGGTCACTTTTAGAACCTTATGGGTGTGAGAACTTATGGAGGAGTAAATATCGATTCTGATCTCTATTTCGTGATCTGTAAATTTAAGGGAAGGAACTCTCTGGAAAGGGAGACGAAAAAAATCTGTTCTGTAAAGTTTAACAGTAGGAAGCCTTTTTCATCAAGAGAATAAATTAAAAAATTTTGATGATTTATAATTCTTATGATTATTTAATGTTAAAATTTCATAATTATAGTGATTATGGTGATTTGTAAAAATACGCCAAAATGGCAGTACGAAGACTAATCATTAAAGAGTATCGCCAAGTTGGCAACAAATTTCACTTGGTAACTCTAGAAGTATGACAATATGATAATTGTACAAAATGTCATATATTAAGTGTTAAAATCGATCATGTGTTGATTGATACTAGTCATTTTTCGATTCTCATGGATGTCAGAACATACAGAGGAGTAAATATAGATTGTGATCACTATCTAGTGATCAGCAAATTTAAGGAAAGGAACTCTCTATAACGGAAGATGTAAAAAGATCTGCTCTATAAAGTTTAGCAGTAGGAAGCTGAAAGATTGTAAAGTAAAGTAAGAAAATCAAATTCTACTATCAGATGAACTTAAGGAGAAAGTGAATAGTGATGAGGTTAATGAAAAGTGGCAACAAAAGTCTATAATAACGAAAACTAATAAGTTGATAGGTAGATAGGAAAATTGATAAGGAAAAAAGAAAGATAAAATTGACAACTCTGCATTAAACAGTCTTAAAAATTTTGATTATGACATTTCTCGTCTACAAAACAGGAAAAGACAACGTGTATTACTACGTGTTTTTTTTTTTTGTCAGTTAAATTTCTACTTTATTTTTAACTTCTTTTGATATGCAATGTAAACTTCGATCGTAAAGACTTGCCTGTTCGCTTTTTAAAAAATTTTTTTTTTATCTTCTTCTTCATTGGCGTCACAGCCCTATCAAGATATTTAGCGGCGTACCATGCATGAATAGGTCGCCACCAATTCATGCATGGTACGCCGCTAAATATCCTGGTATGTCCATACAGTGCTCCTGTCCTAGACCTGCTCAGACGGTTTTAGCTAGACTAAGGACTGGCCACATTAAGAGTTTGACCTTCAATGGAGACGAGAAGACATATGCCCTTTGTCATTGTTCGACCATCGCATCTCCCTCTCATCTCATAGATTGTATTGGTGCCTCTGTGAGGCAACTGTTGAATGAGGGGAGGACAGTTTACGATCTATTGATGCAGCATGATCTACTGGACTTGGTTTAGGATTCTAAATCAAGGGGATAAGCAACAACAACAACACAGCCCTATGGTGGGCATCTGCCTAGTCGTCATCTGCCTAGATTTCATCAGATTCAGAAAGTCACGAAGAATCAATGCAATGTGAGCTGGCGCATTCAGTGTTTTCAGTACCAATTGAGAATGGACGCGTTTGAGGACCAAAATGGAATTGACCGATCCTTTTGAAACTCCAACATCATCAACATGGTTTCTAATTGTAAATCGACGGTTTGCTGAGCACCAAATCTTTAATTATTTGGACATACGCTTCATCGGTTGAGGGTGATGGTCTACCGGAGGGCTTTTGGCCTTCAAAGCGTTATCTGAATTCTATGAACATTTTATACCACTTGTAAAAATTTCTTTCCGATATAGGAATGCTCACTGAATGCCTTATGCAGCATTCTATACGTTTCCGTAAGCAAAATTTAATGCAACTTCTTTGCTCAATTAATTCAGACATTTCAAAAATCGCCGGAGTCAGTTTTAGCGTCTCACAAAGCCAAGCGTAATTCAAACACTAATGAATATTTTGATGTCAAATTTCGCACAGATGTCAAGGACAGTTCCTGCAACCTAAAAAAGCAAAAAATTGAAATTTCATAAGCACCGGGAATTTTAAATTGAAAATTGGCTTTACTTTTTGGATGCAGTAGTACTGCTGTAATTACACATGCAAACCTCTTCCATATGTGCATGGAAAGCTTCTCTAAGTATCAATGAATACCATGATTTTATATGCTTACAAATAACTCAAAAACTTAAAGTAAATTCAACTCCAATTGAAATGCTGTACAGAAATTCAATATATCAATTTATTTCAATCGATTTCAACACAATGTCTAAATGGAAAGAAAAGCAAATTCTCAAAAAGCAAATGTGAATTTTCGTAACATATTTCTCAATTTCACTGTTAACCTGTGTTATGAAATTTTACAAAGAGCCATACATTTTTATTATTTATAACAATGTAAGCTTACTTAATATTTTATGAGCGAAAAATATGAAAAATTTATGATTTGAATTGAAATAAAGCAGAGAAATATGTGTCCGGAAATATGTAAAATATGTATATAAAAACATGCATCCCGGAAATGGAATTTAAATTAAGTCTTGGAGAATGCAACGTCGTTTCGAAATGTGTCTGCACTGAATAAAAAAATCTAATTTAAAATATGCATGTATATTTAGCTTAATTAGACTTTCGGTAGTAAGCTTAGTATATTTATAGGAGTAAACTTAGTATATTTAGTAAACTAAGCTTATATTTTACAAGATGGTTTTATCTACTTTGTTATTGGTTACAGAAGACAACAATTTTAATCCACTCAGACATCAATTTTGATCCACTCAATTCAATGATATTTTTTCAGAATGGTGGATTTCTACAAAATTTTAGATTATCTTCAATAGTTTATTACATGTTCTTAAAAATAGTGCCATGTTATATAGATATATATCCATATTTAATCGTGCTATATTAAATCGTGTATTATGGAAAAGTAAATATTAAAAAATATATGAATTTCTTGTTTAATTAAAACTATAGAGTTATAATAGAGAGATAGAGTTACATTTCAATTTTGCTCTGCCATTTATAAAAGCATTGCCTATATATATATATATTATATATATATATATATATATATACACATAAATATATATATATATATATATAATTTTATGAAAAAATTCAATTACTGTATTAGCCCTATTAAGCTTGGTTTCGCATTTTTTTCTTATGCCAGCAACTTATAGCTGCTGTTCGTGTATAATTTATTGCTATCTTATGGGTGTCTCTCTCGCAGGATATTCTCCTGTAATCCAATTTTGGTAATGTGTCTAATATTTGTTCGCTGTGACTGCAGATGCTTAAAAACTTTCACACACAGTGTGCATGTGTTGGCTCAGTTGTTACCTCCTCAAACTTGGATTAAACTCTTTAATTATCTTATTGTTAATAAAATGAAGTAAACAGAATCATGCGCTATCCTTTATCGATAAAGTCTAATTTGTATTCGTCTATAACGAGTAACAGCTACCATGATATATATATATATATATATATGTGTGTGTGTGTGTGTTTGTGTTTGTATATGTGTGTGTGTGTTTGTATGTGTGTGTGTGTTTGTATGTGTGTGTGTGTGTGTTTGTATGTGTGTGTGTGTGTGTGTGTGTGTGTGTGTGTGTGTGTGTGTGTGTGTGTGTGTGAAGCAGCTACCAGTTGAAAGGACTACTATTACTACTACACCACACCACATCACTGTGCCTAGAGCTGAGTTGCCCCTATACAGTTTGGGAATGATGCGGGTGAAAGGAAAGGACGCACGATGGAGGCGGAAAAAGTTTTGCATAATTCTCTTTAGGAGGTACAGAAGCTGAACAATGAGGAAAATTCATACAAGAACAGATCTAAATGTGAAAAATTTTAAAAAATTGAAAAAGGACAGTGCTCCCTTTCTTCGTTATTTCGACTATTCCTGGGTTTTCCTTAAGTGTAACACAAATATGGGTCAGTCCCCTGCAAAAACACCTTCAAAAAGAAGATTTTTTTTCCGCTGCTGACATTTTTGTGATAAACTCTCCTGCATTCAGAATAATGATGATGATCAATACAAATTTGGCATAATGAATTTATAATGAAAATGTATATACTTGAAAAATAATGTATATAGTAAATTATTTTTCTGTTCGTTTCATTTAAACCTGTAATAATTGCCCATATTACTGCAGATATTTAGCAACGGTTGGGGTAATACGACAGTATATTTTTCTGTTAGGAAGTGGGGAGAGGGAGTTAATAAAAAGTTTAAAAAGTACTGAATTGTACAGTTAATTAACTACACATGGTTTCCAAATTAATTTTTACCCACTGGTAAATAAATTTATTTTGTTCCTTAAATTAAAATTATTCTAATTAGAAAACCCTGAGTGGATTGCGAAATTCTCCAACAAGAAACAGAACATTTTATTATTGATACTATTTTTTATACTTTATTTTTTAATATTTTTAATTTTAACTTAAATTCAAATTCATATGATGATAAGTAATTATAAATTGCAAGTAACAAAATCAGTTTTTTGAATTAAATATTTTTGAATTAAATATTTTTCATTTTAACTTCAATACAGAATGATGTGATAAGAATGAATAACAGATTGCAAGTAACTAAATTAAGTTTTGTAATTTAATATTTAATCAAGAATGAATAATAGATTGCAGGTAACAAAATCATTTTTTTCTATACTTTATATTTTTTATTTTTATTTCAATACAAAAAGAGGCTCAATTTCCATCTGGGCCATAACATGCTTTAGAACGTTTGCAAATCTATCTTTAAAGATATAATAAATTATATCTTTAAAAATAAAACTCCCATGAGGTAATATTAACTATCTACATTTGTTAAAAATGTAAAATAATCGTTATATGAAGTCTTAACTGTTATCGGTTGTTATATATATATATATATATATATATATCAGTAATTATCAATACTCATATTTCTCCTGGATACATAAGTAAACAGTTTTTGGTAATTGATATTTGTTATCTGTTGCATATATATTAGTTGTTATAAATGCTCAATTTTCTCCCGGATACGTAGACAATTTTGGTAATTTTTATATTTATATTTTTATTTTTTGGTCTATTGAATTTCTGTATGTATATTAATATATCATAATTTAAAATGTAATAAATAAATAATTTAATATGTATAATAATTTAGAATGTATATATCAAAATAAAACAAAAAATTTTAAACTATGTATTACACTTGACATATAAGTTCATCTCAGGAAAAAATTATTGTAAAGTATTTTTCAAAAAACAAAATTAAATACGACGTTTAAAAATTGTATAAATTCGCTGTTTGAAAACGTAAGGATCTTTTATACAAATGAAAACTAAATCTGCGAAGAATTTAAATCCATCAATACTGAAAAGGAATAAGATATAAAAAGAAGCAGAAATTCAGCAGTCTCTAACAAAAATATCAAAAAGCGCTGTAAATAAAAGGTTCATCTTCTCCTGGATACGTAGACAATTTTTGGTAATTTATACTGCCATCAGTTGTTATAAATGCTCAATTTCTGCCTGAATACATAGACAGTTTTTTGTAATTTATATTGTTATCGTTTGCATATATATCAGTTGTTATAAATGCTGCAATTTCCTCCTGGATACGTAGACAGTTTTTGGTAATTTATATTGTTGTTGTTATAAATGTTAAATTTCTTTCTGGGTACGTAGACAATTTTTTGCAATTTATATTGTTATCGGTTGCATATAAGCTGAAGTGACAAAAGTCATGGGATACCTCGTAATATCGTGTCGGCCCTCCTTCCGTCCATGCGAAGTGCAGCAACTCGACGTGGCATGGACTCAACAAGTCGTTGGAAGTCTTCTGCAGGAATATTCATGCTGTTCGATAGACGTTATTCATGTGAAAGCGTTTTGATGGTGCATGATTTTGGGCACGACAGACCTCTAACAGATGATGTCCCATAAATGCTCGATGGGCTATGACGCATGGGTCATGCCATTTTGGAATCGTTAGAATTCAACATTCAAACCAATCCGAACAGTTGTGCCCGGTGACATAGCGCATTGTCAGGCATAAAATCCCATCGTTGGGACAGAAGTCCATGAATGGCTCGATCCCAACTAGCTGAACATAAGCGACCGTCAATGTTCGGCAGTCGCACCAGAGGACCAAGTCCATACCATGAAAAACAGCCCACACCATTACAGAGCCACCACCAGACGAACAGTGCTTGTCTGTTGAAGTTTGGGTCCATGGCTTCGTGGGATCTATTCCACACTCGAACCCTACAACAGTGTTCTTACCAACGAAATCGCGACTCATCGGACCAGGCCACGGTTTTCCATTCATGAATGGACCAACCGATATGCTCACGTGCCCACGAGAGTCGCTGCAAGCGATGTCGTTCTGTCAGTAAAGGCACTCGAGTCGGTCTTCTGCTGGAATAGCCCAAGAAATGGCCAAATTTCTCCGCACAGTTCTAACAGACTGGTCCCTTGGTCCCACAATGATTTCTGCGGTTATTTGACGCAGTGTTGCTTGTCTGTTAGAATTGACGACTCTTTGTTCAGACGTCGCCGGTCTCGGTCGTTAAGTGCAGGCGGTCGACCACTGCGCTGTCCATGGTGGGATTTTATGCCTGAAATTTCATGTCTCGGCCCACTCTCGACACATTGGTTTGAAGGAATGTTGAATTCCAACGATTTGAAATGGCATGACCCATGCTTCTAGCCCAACAACATTCCCGTTCAAAGCATTTATGGGACCCGTCCTGCGGTCATGTTCACGCCCAAAACCTCTGCACCATGAACGCTTGAACAGAAATGAACGTCTATCGAAAGCACTGCGCATTTATACCTATTCCGCGAAGACTGCCAACGAAAATTTTCATATTGCTATCCCATGACTTTTGTCACTTCAGTGTATATATCAGTAATTATCAGTACTCATATTTCTCCTGGATACATAAGTAAACAGTTTTTGGTAACTGATATTTGTTATCTGTTGCATATATATTAGTTGTTATATATGCTCAATTTTCTCCCGGATACGTAGACAATTTTGATAATTTTTATATTTTTATTTTTTGGTCTATTGAATTTCTGTATGTATATTAATATATCATAATTTAAAATGTAATAAATAAATAATTTAATATGTATAATAATTTAGAATGTATATATCAAAATAAAACAAAAAAATTTAAACTATGTATTACACTTGACATATAAGTTCATCTCAGGAAAAAATTATTGTAAAGTATTTTTCAAAAAACAAAATTAAATACGACGTTTAAAAATTGTATAACGTAATCTGAAATTCGGTGTTTGAAAACATAAGGATCTCTTATACAAATGAAAACTAAATCTGCAAAGAATTTAAATCCATCAATACTGAAAAGGAATAAGATATAAAAAGAAGCAGAAATTCAGCAGTCTCTAACAAAAATATCAAAAAGCGCTGTAAATAAAAGGTTCATCTTCTCCTGGATACGTAGACAATTTTTGGTAATTTATACTGCCATCAGTTGTTATAAATGCTCAATTTCTGCCTGAATACATAGACAGTTTTTTGTCATTTATATTGTTATCGTTTGCATATATATCAGTTGTTATAAATACTGCAATTTCCTCCTGGATACGTAGACAGTTTTTGGTAATTTATATTGTTGTTGTTATAAATGTTAAATTTCTTTCTGGGTACGTAGACATTTTTTTGTAATTTACACTGAAGTGACAAAAGTCTTGGGATAGCAATATGCAAATTTTCAGATGGCAGTAGCATCGCGTAGAACAGGTATAAATGCGCAGTGCTTTCGCAGAGCTTTCATTTCTGTTCAAGTTATTCATGTGAAGAGGTTTTGACGTGATGATGACCGCACGACGGGAATTAACAGACTTTGAACGCGGAATGTTAGTTGGAGCTAGACGCATGGGTCATGCCATTTCGGAAATCGTTAGGGAATTCAACATTCCCAGATCCACTGTGTCAAGAGTGTGCCGATAGTATGAAATTTCAGGCATAACATCCCACCAGGGACAGCGCAGTGGTCGACCGCCTGCACTTAACGACCGAGACCGGCGACGTCTGTAAAGAGTCGTAAATTCTAACAGACAAGCAACACTGCGTCAAATAACCGCAGAAATCAATGTGGGACGTACAAGGGACTTGTCTGTTAGAACTGTGCGGAGAAATTTGGCTTTCTTGGGCTATTCCAGCAGAAGACCGACTCGAGTGCCTTTACTGACAGAACGACATCGCTTGCAGCGACTCTCGTGGGCACGTGAGCATATCGGTTGGTCCCTAGATGAATGGAAAACCGTGGCCTGGTCCGATGAGTCACGATTTCAGTTGGTAAGGGCTGATGGTAGGGTTCGAGTGTGGCGCAGACCCCACGAAGCCATGGACCCAAACTGTCGGCAAGGCACTGTTCAACCTGGTGGTGGCTCCGTAATGGTGTGGGCTGTTTTTCATGGGATGGACTTGGTCCTCTGGTGCGACTGGACCGAACATTGACTGGAAATGCTTATGTTCAGCTACTTGGAGATCACTTGCAGCCATTCATGGACTTCATGTACCCAAACAACGATGGGATTTTTATGGATGACAATGCGCCATGTCACCGGGCCACAACTGTTCGCGATTGGTTTGAAGAACATTCTGGACAATTCCAACGAATGATCTGGCCACCTAGATCGCCCGACATGAATCCCATCGAGCATTTATGGGACATCATCGAGAGGTCTGTTCGTGCCCAAAATCCTGCACCATCAACGCTTTCACAATTATGGACGTCTATCGAGACAGCATGGCTCAATATTCCTGCAGAAGACTTCCAACGACTTGTTGAGTCCATGCCACGGCGAGTTGCTGCACTTCGCCGGGTGAAAGGAGGGCCGACACGATATTAAGAGGTATCCCATGACTTTTGTCACTTCAGTGTATATTGTTATCGGTTGCATATATATCCGTCGTTATAAATGCTCAATTTCTTCTTGGATACATAAACAATTTTTTATTTTTTTTTATTTTTGGCTTATTGAATTTTTGTCAATTTAAATTGTATAAAACAAAATCAAACTAAAATTTAAACTATTTATTACACTTCACATAAGCTCGTCTCAGGAAAAAATTATTGTAAAGTATTTTTCAAAAAATAAAATTAAATACGATGTTTAAAAATTGTATAACACAATCTGAAATTCGCTGTTTGAAAACATAAAGATCTCTTAACAACCACAAAAAGAAAACTAAATCTGCAATGAATTTAAATCCATCAATACTTGAAAAGGAATAAGATATAAAATAAAAAGAAGCAGAAATTCAGCCAGTCTCCAACAAAAACATCAAAAAGCGCTGTAAATGAAAGGTTCATCTTCTTCAAAGAAAAGTCAATAAGACAAACCATAGCTTTTAGAAATAAAAAGGGAAAAGTCTATTTCCAGTTGAAACACAAAAACAAAAGAAAAACTGTTTCCAAGAATTTCTGCCCTTTTTTTTTATTTTTTTATTACTGTTATTCTTTCTACTTTTTTTTTTCTCTCTCTCTCTTCAAGAATTTTATTTTATTTCATTTCTTTCTCTTTTTTTTTTACTTCCGATTTCTTTCGTATCAAATTCTCGAATAGGGAAAAATGTAGGGAAAGAAATCGACCGAAAGAGAAAAGAATGGTGTGTATTTTCCCTCTCTTAAAATAAACAACAAAATGATTTGATTTCTTTCCAAGAAACTTTACCAGACACACATAGAAATAATATTGGTAATGGAAAAACAGTTTAGGGGTGTAAATATCTTTAATTCTCTTTTTTTATTTATTCTTTTAGGGTTTTTATAGCATGAAAGATTTTATTGAGTACTGTCTAGATGAAGGTAAACGGCATATAAGATATTTTAGAAAAGTTAACTCTATTCAGCGTTCTGTATTTCTAATTTATAGATTTTTTCACAAAAAGAAACTTTCTAGGATTTTAATACAGATTATATTTTACAGATGGCTAAACTGGTTAATGTATTCTATTTATAAAATAATATCTTCATAAATCTATAATTTGATTTTCAGAATGCTTTTTTTTTTTTTTATTTGAAATGTATTATTTTATTTATTTTTTTTTCATTTTAAATATATTATTTTATTTATTAATGAATTTACTTATTTTTTATTTTAAATATATTATTTTATTATTTTTTTTTTTTTTTCTTTTAAATTTATTTTTATATAATTCCTTTTTTTTTTTTTTTTTTTCTCATTCGATACATTTTTATTATTATTTTTCT
Source organism: Caerostris darwini (assembly GCA_021605075.1). Lineage (NCBI taxonomy): Eukaryota > Metazoa > Arthropoda > Arachnida > Araneae > Araneidae > Caerostris > Caerostris darwini. The sequence goes on from BPLQ01013775.1 coordinate 164,370, forward strand.
ATATGTCTCTTTATAATTCTTTTTTCTAAGATTCGTGAAAACATATTTATTGATTTAAATTGATTTATTGATTAACATACTATCAATTAAATTATCTAACATATATATTAGTTTTTTTTTTGTTCTAATGCAGCTGGTAAACACTTCGGCAGCTTGGTCTTGGATGCCTTAAGGCAAGCGCTGCACAGACGTTACTCACTTTGCATTACCAAGGGGCGCGTCTAACTTGAAGATAAGCCCCGGACGCGGAGTAACAATGCCCCCGCAACGCTCTACGATCTTATTAGGACCGGGGCCTACGGTTTAAAGTGGATTCCGAACCACTACAAACATCCATGGCACCGCCGGGACTCGAACCCGAAACCTGTAGTACCGAGTGCCAGAGCGCCATTCAGGCCCCTGTCGTATTAGTTATAATTAGTAATTAAGATTGCATCACTTTCAGCTATTAAGTTTATCATAAAAAGCTTAAAATATAACCAGTATTTGTTTTTTTAAGTGCAGTAAGACATAAATTAGCAGTTTAATGGTCAATTGGCGAGTTCTCTGGCATGTAGTGCCACTGGCTTCAGATTCGGATCCTGACGGTGGCATGGATGCTTGTTAGTGGTTCGGAGCTTACATTAAATTGTAGGTCCCGGTCTAATTAGCCCAAAAAGTATAAAAAATGACCATAGAGCGACAAGCCAAATCGAGTTTCTAACTGACACCCCACCCTCTCGTTAGGGGGTGTGGCTTTGCTAAAGGGCTTTGATTTTGGAGCCAGATGGTCCAGTTGCTAGCGCTCCGGCGCTCGGGGACAGAAGTATCGGGTTCGAGTCTCGGCGATGCCATGGATGTTGTAGTAGTTCGGAATTCAATTTAACCAGTGGGTTCCATTCTAATACGATTGCTACTATTACCACCACACCACATCACTGTACCTAGAGCTCAGTTGCCCTTTTACAGTTCGGGATTGATGTGAGTGAGAAGTCTGATTGGGCTCTGTTATTTTCTACAGTCATATGATATCAGGCCCTACGGCTTAAAGTGGGTTCCGAACCACTACAAACATTCATAGCACAGCCGTGATTCGAACCCGAATTCTGTGGTACCGATGCCAGAGCGCCAGCCATTCGACCTGCAGGTCCCAGTCTAATATGAGAGCGTAGGGCTGGAAACCCTATCCCTTAAAAAAAAAAGAAGAAAAATCTCATGTTTTGGAATCTACCAGTAGGTAAACGACCTTGGCCCACCATGGGGCTGTCACGTCAATGAAGAAGAAGATATAGATTAAAGTTGTTTAATTTCTTTGTAATATTGGGATTCCTCGAAATCGCAAATGCTACAGCTTATTATCTGCAGAGAATATTCTGAAAATTAATTAATAAAACCGATTAATTAGATAAACAATCCATTAGAGATTTGTTGCGTAAAGCTACAATATCATCGATGTTGTACACAGCTTCAATCTTTCTTGGATTGAGGTTGAGGTGGCCAAGAAGTGTTTGAAAAGAATATGGAGGAATGTATGGTCAGGGTTAAGCAAGAATGTTGGCACAAGAGAATCCATTGATAAAGTCGATAAAATTATCAAATTAGCTAATGAAACAGTGTTAGAAAATAAAAATGCATAGGATATGTAGTTTGCTAATCGTGAAAGACTTTCCAACGACGATCCTAACAAATGGGTAAAATAACAAGTGCATAAAAAGTGATAATATAAGAGTTCCTGAAAAAAAGGAGTATAATGAATTTTCAATTTTGTTACTACTCTACGACCTTGACCCTCAAGTCACAACACTGCACTGCTGGCTTTTAAGTCTGATGATTATCGTAATTATCAGTACAGCATAAATCTGTAGAACCTTTTACACAATTTCATTGTATACAAATTAAATACTACTCCATGACACTAGAGCCCATGACGGCCATGGCCGTCTGCCTACTGGCAGATTTCGAGACATGAGATGTTTTTCTTTTTACAGGGTAGAGTTGTCAGACCTACGGCCACAGTTATATTAGACTAGGATCAACGGTTTAAAGTGGATACCAAACCACTACAAACATTTATGGCATCTTCGGGACTCGAACCCTGTGGCATTATGCACTAGAGTGCTAGTAACTGTGCCATCAGGCCTCTTCATTGCATACAATTGTAATGATGATTTTTTTGAAGAAATCCAAATCACAGAACCAATGCGACACATGATACGTTTTTAAACAGAAACGCTCATGTCTGTTTTTTCTTACCATAGAATAGTTTGCCACAACTATTTTTAACTATCATTACATATCAATTGTATATTAATTTATCATATATTAATGACTATGCATTAACTTTTCTTTTGAGCTTCGTTTGTCTTATCAATACAAAATTATTCAATTAAATTAATGTTCATTGTGTTAATTTTGATATTGCAGTTGTAAGAAATACGAAATACTTTGTTAGAAATTGATAGTGTCTAGGTTCAGGTTCAGTTCGTAACACATTCTATATGTGAATGTTTTAATCGTTTAAATTTGTTATCTGGAGTGATTTATCTCTGGTATTCATGTTAAAATTATACTGGCGCTCAGTAATCTGGCAGATCGCTAATCTAGCACGAACATGTACCAGAACGTGTTGGATTAAAGAGCACTTACTTCTGTACATGGAGGAATTTCTAGAGTAAAAGGTAAACGACTTTTTGGTTTGTTCTACTCATTTTATATCCACAATAATTTAGTGGCTCATAAAAAGTTAGGAGTGCATAGCGCAAAAACAATTTTTAGAATTAAAAAAAATGAAAAATATTCACCCATTCAGGGCATACCATTTTTCTTTAACTTTTTACATATATTAAGAATTTTGATATACAGTTTTAAGTGACGTTTTGAAATATTTGTTGACAGCAATTTCTAGGTTCTCACACTGATGTAACATTGTCATTAAGTAAAATAAATGAAAACAATATTGTCATGCGTTCTTTGAGGTTTCTTTATTAAGACAATGTAGTCAATAATTTTCTAACAAATTCTATTCTCTTTAATTTGAAATTAAAAATCTAAAGCGTGCATTTAAGGGGTGGGGGAAAATTATTCTGATCATTGACATTTTATTTTTATAGATAACGACGCTTTTTTTCTTTCACATTGTGAGAAATTGAATTGTGTAGAAAATAATCTCATAATCTCATTCTTAATAAATAATAGAATAAGTTTTAAAATAAATACTTAATAAATAATAGAAACTTTTTAGTAAAATAATACAGTCTTTAAAGGTTATACTAGTGCAACCATGCTTCCTCATATCCACTGGCTCTTTAGCGAAATGGTTAGTGGGCCTCGAGACTCTCATCCGAGAGGAAGTACGTTAACTTAATTATTCTCTAGTGAAACATACTGCACTACGTAATTATATAAATAACTATATTTTCAAAAATTTAAAACATTTTTAACCAAGACCACATTTGCAATAAAAAACTAAATATAGGAAACTAATAATAAAGAAGCAATAATAAGAAACTAAACTAAACTAATAATAAAATAAAAAGAAACTAATATTAATTATTCACTAGTAAAACGTATTACACTACGAAACATTAAAAAATAACTACTTTTTAATAATCAAAACATTTTTAAACAACACCCTAATTGCAATAAGAAAAGGTTTAAACCCTCTATTCATTACCGACTTCGAGCTGTTTTGAATCCATCTCCTCAAACTCTTTTCATCACAAAACTATTATTAATAAACCAAATTGATTTACTTTGCATATTTAAATAACCATAAAACGAAGGCGATGAAAAATCATCTTCCGCGGGAGTTAAAACCCAAACCGAATTATCATCTCTTTAACAACAGCGCGCGGGGGTAATTTGACTCTAAACCTGCAATCCAGCTTCGAACGGAGCATCGAGTAAATTAAATGAGCATCAAGATGAACACAAAATGCATATTTCTAGAAGCATAAATTACGATCAGACATTCAGAATGATGCATGTTTCCGAGAGCTTAATTATACGAACCGGTTAATGAATGGCGTAGAGCATTTGTTATGATGCATATTTCCGCTCGGGTTAAAGTTTGCAGTTAACAATGTAACCCCCACAGCAAAAGGCCTCGCAGTGTGTTTGACAAAGGGTATTTCGGATGATAATGGAAACTGTTTGACTGAAGAGTTAAAAGGGTGTTCTTGATCGCTTTTAATGACAGATGAGGCACACATTTTACCTTTATTTGATGTGTGCATATCGATATGTGCATGTGCTCGGTTCTGGAATGTGTCGTTTTATTCGGAAATGAATTATTCATTTTATATGCGTTTTAATAAACCAGTCTTAGAAGCACACTGATGCAACTGGCAGATGCTGTTAGGTTTTGATTTAAAAGACGATAATGTGTGGTTATTCATTTTAACCTAGTTGTGTTGTTTATGATTGTTATAACGTATTCAAGCAATTGTAAATTCATTCTAGTAATATTATTTTATACGTAGTTGATGAATATTTATTTGAATGTTGTGGGACTGAATAGCCGGGTGTCTAGACCTCGGTGCCACAGCGTTTTGTTCGTGTCCTAGCGGTGTCAGGGATGTTTATAGTAATTCGGAATCTACTTTCAACCGCAGGTTCCGGCCTCCTATAACTGTAAGAGCGTCACGGAGCCAAGTCAGATTTCTACTTACGGGTGCTCCATCCCAACAGCTGCCCTTTTTCCCGCCATCTAGGTGTAGGTTACTCATGGGACACTGAGGATTTGTCACAATATATTTTAATGTTGTTGTTAGACGATCAAATTATTTTTTCATGTTTGTTAAAATTAGCATACTATACAGTGGTGTCTTAATTAACGACTGTTACTCCTTCAAAGAATAAAGTTATTAATCAAAGCAGTCGTTATATAACACATGATTCCACAAAATATTTTATAAAAAATCAGTTATTTCCTTATGAATCTTCTTTACATATATAATGATTTTAAAAATGCAGCTAAAATTATTTTTGGCTGCTGTTAATTTATATTAATAGTTTCCATAAGGATCATAGAAATATGGCGAATGAAATTTATTCATTATATATGTTAAAAAATATCACGATCATGAGATTTGACAGCAGTTTAGTTGCCATTTTAAATAAGTTTAGTTTTCAATAATTGTCACTAAAATTTTAAATTTAATTTATTCATTAAATTTGCTAAAAAATTACCACAAACAAAATAAAGTGTTTATGAAAACTGTAAATGGACTGCTAAAAGCGTGATAAAGCTCTTTTTTTTTTAAAATAAGTATCGAACAGGATAATATCAAAGTCATAATCACACAATGGACATTTCGTTAAATACTACTGTGTCCAAAATATCGATAGTATATTCATACAATTTATCAACAATTTATTCCTGCAATTTATCAATAATTTATGTATGCAATTTGTCGATAATTTATATATGCAATTTAACGATAATTTATTCATACAATTTATCAATAATATATGTATACAATTTGTCGATGATTTATGTATGCAATTTAACGATAATTTATTCATACAATTTACCAATAATTTATTTATACAATTTGTCGATAATTTATGTATGCAATTTACCGATAATTTATGCATACAATTTATTGATAATTTATTTATAAAATTAATCGATTTAGCAATACATTATTATTAAAAATACATAAATCAAAAACAATTTTTACAATTAAAGTACATAAAAAAGGAAAAAAAATTCACCCATTTAGGGCATACCATTTTTTTCTAAATTTTTACAAATATTATGTGTTCTTGATGTACAATTTTAAGTCACGATTTGAAACATTTTTGGATATCATTTTCTAAGGTCTCACGCCACATAACTGACGTAACAATGTTATTAAGTAAAATAAAATAAAATAAAAGTTGGCATGCGTTCTTTGGGGGTTTTTAAGAAATGTAGTTAATAAGTTTTCAAACAAATTCTATTCTTTTTAAATAGAAATTAAAAATCTAAAACGTGTATTTAAGGTGTGAGGGCAAATTATTTGGACCATTTACATTTTATTGTGATAGATAACGACATTTTTTTTTATTACACATTGTAAGAAATTAAATTCTAGAGAAAATAATCTCATAATCTCATTCTTAATAAATAATAGTATAAGTTTTTAAAAAATTCCTAATAAATAATAGAAACTTTTTATTAAAATAAAAGCAGTCTTTAAAGTTTTTTCTAGTGCAACCATGCTTCCTCATACCCACCGGCAAGAGCGTCCTCTTTGGCGAAATAGTTAGTCGGCCTCGAGACTCTCACCCGAGAATAAGTACATTTATTTAAATATTTTGTTTAATTATACTCTGGTAAAACATACTACATTACGTAACATTAAAAAATAACTATTTTTCCAAGAATTTAAAACATTTTTAACCAAGACCCCATTTTCTATAAAAAAAATAAATATAAGAAACTAATAATAATGAAGCAATAATAAGAAACTAAACTAAACTAATAATAAAATAAAAATAAACTAATATTAATTATTCAGTAGTAAAACATATTGCACTACGAAACATTATAAAAATAACTATTTTCTCAAAAATCAAAACATTTTAAACGAGACCCCAATGACAATAAAAAACAATGTAAACCCTCTATTCATTACAGACTTCGATTTGTTTTCAATCCATGTCCGCAAAATATGTTCATCACAAAACTATTATTAACAAACCAAACTGACTCACTTTGCATATTTAAGTAACCATAAAACGAAGGCGATGAAAAATCATTTTCCCCGGAGTTAAAACCCAAACCGAATTATCATACTTCAACAACAGCGCGCGGGGGTAATTTGACTTCAACCCTGCAATCCAGCTTCGAACGGAGCATCGAGTAAATTAAACGAGCATCAAAAGGAACACAAAATGCCAATTTTTTAGAGGCATAAATTACGATCAGACATTCAGAATGATGCATGTTTCCAAGAGCTTAATTATACGAACCGGTTAATGAATGCCGGAGAGCACTTGTTATAATGCACATTTCCAGGAGTACGCTCGGGATAAAGTTTGCACTTAACTATGTAACCCCCACAGCAAAAGGCCTCACAGTAGGTTTGACAAAGGATATTTCGGATGATAATGGAAACTGTTTGACTGAAGAGTTAAAAGGGTGTTCTTGATCGCTTTTAATGACAGATGAAGCACACATTTTACCTTTATTGGATGTGTGCACATCGATATGTGCATGTGCTCGGTTCTGGAATGTTTCGTTTTATTCGGAAATGAATTATTCATTTTATATGCGTTTTAATAAACCAGTCTTAGAAGCACACTGATGCAACTGGCAGATGCTTTTAGGTTTTGATTTAAAAGACGATAATGTGTGGTTATTCATTTTAACCTAGTTGTGTTGTTTATGATTGTTATAACGTATTCAAGCAATTGTAAATTTATTCTAGTAATATTATTTTATACGTAGTTGATGAATATTTATTTGAATGTTGTGGGACTGAATAGCCGGGTGTCTAGACCTCGGTGCCACAGCGTTTTGTTCGTGTCCTAGCGGTGTCAGGGATGTTTATAGTAATTCGGAATCTACTTTCAACCGCAGGTTCCGGCCTCCTATAACTGTAAGAGCGTCACGGAGCCAAGTCAGATTTCTACTTACGGGTGCTCCATCCCAACAGCTGCCCTTTTTCCCGCCATTTAGGTGTAGGTTACTCATGGGACACTGAGGATTTGTCACAATATATTTTAATGTTGTTGTTAGACGATCAAATTATTTTTTCATGTTTGTTAAAATTAGCATACTATACAGTGGTGTCTTAATTAACGACTGTTACTCCTTCAAAGAATAAAGTTATTAATCAAAGCAGTCGTTATATAACACATGATTCCACAAAATATTTTATAAAAAATCAGTTATTTCCTTATGAATCTTCTTTACATATATAATGATTTTAAAAATGCAGCTAAAATTATTTTTGTCTGCAGTTAATTTATATTAATAGTTTCCATAAGGATCATAGAAATATGGCGAATGAAATTTATTCATTATATATGCTAAAAAATAACACGATCATGAGATTTGACAACAGTTTAGTTGCCATTTTAAATAAGTTTAGTTTTCAATAATTGTCACTAAAATTTTAAATTTAATTTATTCATTAAATTTGCTAAAAAATTACCACAAACAAAATAAAGTGTTTATGAAAACTGTAAATGGACTGCTAAAAGCGTGATAAAGCTCTTTTTTTTTTTTTAAATAAGTATCGAACAGGATAATATCAAAGTCATAATCACACAATGGACGTTTCGTTAAATACTACTGTGTCCAAAATATCGATAGTATATTTATACAATTTATCAACAATTTATTCATGCAATTTATCAATAATTTATGTATGCAATTTGTCGATAATTTATGTATGCAATTTAACTATAATTTATTCATACAATTTATCAATAATATATGTATACAATTTGTCGATGATTTATGTATGCAATTTAACGATAATTTATTCATACAATTTATCAATAATTTATTTATACAATTTGTCGATAATTTATGTATGCAATTTAACGATAATTTATGCATGCAATTTATTGATAATTTATTTATAAAATTAATCGATTTAGCAATACATTATTATTAAAAATTCATAAATCAAAAACAATTTTTACAATTAAAGTACATAAAAAAGGAAAAAAATTCACCCATTTAGGGCATACCATTTTTTTCTAAATTTTTACAAATATTATGCGTTCTTGATGTACAATTTTAAGTCACGATTTGAAACATTTTTGGATAGCATTTTCTAAGGTCTCACGCCACATAACTGACGTAACAATGTTATTAAGTAAAATAAAATAAAATAAAAGTTGGCATGCGTTCTTTGGGGGTTTTTAAGAAATGTAGTTAATAAGTTTTCAAACAAATTCCATTCTTTTTAATTAGAAATTAAAAATCTAAAACGTGTATTTAAGGTGTGAGGGCAAATTATTTGGACCATTTACATTTTATTCTTATAGATAACGACATTTTTTTTTATTACACATTGTAAGAAATTAAATTCTAGAGAAAATGATCTCATAATCTCATTCTTAATAAATAATAGCATAAGTTTTAAAAAAAATTCCTAATAAATAATAGAAACTTTTTATTAAAAAAAAGCAGTCTTTAAAGTTTTTTCTAGTGCAGCCATGCTTCGTCATACCCACCGGCAAGAGCGTCCTTTTTGGCGAAATAGTTAGTCGGCCTCGAGACTCTCACCCGAGAATAAGTACATTTATTTAAATACTTTGTTTAATTATACTCTAGTAAAACATACTACATTACGTAACATTAAAAAATAACTATTTTTCCAAGAATTTAAAACATTTTTAACCAAGACCCCATTTTCTATAAAAAAAATAAATATAAGAAACTAATAATAATGAAGCAATAATAAGAAGCTAAACTAAACTAATAATAAAATAAAAATAAACTAATATTAAATATTCAGTAGTAAAACATATTGCACTACGAAACATTATAAAAATAACTATTTTCTCAAAAATCAAAACATTTTAAACGAGACCCCAATGACACTAAGAAACAATGTAAACCCTCTATTCATTACACACTTCGAGTTGTTTTGAATCCACTCCTCAAACTATTTTCATCACAAAACTATTATTAACAAACCAAACTGACTCACTTTGCATATTTAAGTAACCATAAAACGAAGGCGATAAAAAATCATTTTCCCCGGAGTTAAAACCCAAACCGAATTATCATCCCTCAACAACAGCGCTCGGGGGTAATTTGACTTCAACCCTGCAATCCAGCTTCGAACGGAGCATCGAGTAAATTAAACGAGCATCAAAAGGAACACAAAATGCCAATTTTCTAGAGGCATAAATTACGATCAGACATTCAGAATGATGCATGTTTCCAAGAGCTTAATTATACGAACCGGTTAATGAATGCCGGAGAGCACTTGTTATAATGCACATTTCCAGGAGTACGCTCGGGTTAAAGTTTACACTTAACTATGTAACCCCCACAGCAAAAGGCCTCGCAGTAGGTTTGACAAAGGATATTTCGGATGATAATGGAAGTTGTTTGTCGAAAGAGTTAAAAGGGTGTTCTTTATCGCTTCTAATCACGAATGAGGCACACATTTTACCTTTATTGGATATGTATATATCGATATGTGCATGTGCCTTGTTCGGGATTGTTTCGTTTTATTTGGGAATGAATTATTCATTTAGAAAAGGATTTAATAAATCAGTTTTAGAAGTACACTGATGCAACTGTCAGATGTTGTTAGGCTTTGATTTAAAAGCTGATAGTGGGTGGTTATTCAGTTTAACCTAGTTGTTATTATTGTCATAATGTATTTAAAGCAATTGTAAATTCATTTTAGTAATAATGTTTAATTGAAGTTTTTGGACTGAATGGCTAAGTGTCTGGCGCTCGGTGCCACAGGTTTCGGTTTCGAGTCCCGGCGGTACTATGGATGTTTGTAGTAGTTCGGAATCCACTTTTAACGCAGGTCCCGGTCTCAGAGAGACTGTAAGACTGACAGATCTGTCAAGTCAGACTTCTAAACTCATTTGCATTATCATTTGAAATACCCTTTGCAAACATACTGCGAAGCCTTTTACTGTGGGGTTACTTTGTTAACTGCAAACTTTAACCCATGCGAACTCCTGGAAATATGCGTTATAACAAGTGTTCTCCGCCATTCATTAACCGGTTCGTATAATTAAGCTCTTGGAAACATGCATCATTCTGAATGTCTGATCGTAATTTATGCCCCTAGAAATAGACATTTAGTGTTCATCTTGATGCTCATTTCATTTACTCGATGCTCCGTTCGAAGCTTGTTTCCAGGGTTGAAGTCGAATTACCCGCTGTTGCTAAAGGATGATAATTCGGTTTGGGTTTTAACTCCCGCGGAAGATGAGTTTTCATCGCCTCCGTTTAATGGTTATTTAAATATGCAAATTAAGTCAATTTGGTTTGTGAAAGGTTATATTTTTAATGTTTCGTAGTGTATTATATTTTACTAGAAAATAATCAATATTAGTTTATTATTATTTTATTATGAGTTTAGTTTGGTTTCTTATTATTGTTTCTTTATTATTAATATTATTATATTTTTTTCTTTATTTTTAGTTTCTTGTAATAGCTTTTTTATTTTTTGATTTCTTATAATTGCTTCTTTATTTTTAGTTTCTTATAATTGCTTCTTTATTTTTAGTTTCTTATAATGGCTCCTTTATTGTTTCTTATAATTGCGTCTTTATTATTAGTTTCTTATAATTGCTTCTTTATTATTAGTTTCTTATAATGGCTTCTTTATTATTAGTTTCTTATAATTGCGTCTTTATTATTAGTTTCTTATAATTGCTTCTTTATTATTAGTTTCTTATAATTGCTTCTTTATTATTAGTTTCTTATAATTGCTTCTTTATTTTCAGTTTCTTATAATTGCGTCTTTATTATTAGTTTCTTATAATTGCTTCTTTTTTTTCAGTTTCTTATAATTTCTTCTTTATTTTTAGTTCCTTATAATTGCTTCTTTATTATTAGTTTCTTATAATTGCGTCTTTATTATTAGTTTCTTATAATTGCTTCTTTATTATTAGTTTCTTATTATTGTTTCTTTATTATTAATATTATTATATTTTTTTCTTTATTATTAGTTTCTTATAATTGCTTCTTTTTTTTTCAGTTTCTTATAATTTCTTCTTTATTTTTAGTTCCTTATAATTGCTTCTTTATTATTAGTTTCTTATAATTGCTTTTTTTTTCAGTTTCTTATAATTGCTTCTTTATTTTTAGTTTTTTATAATTGCTTCTTTATTATTAGTTTTTATAATTGCTTCTTTATTATTAGTTTTTTATAATTGCTTCTTTATTATTAGTTTCTTATAATTGCTTCTTTATTATTAGTTTCTTATAATTGCTTCTTTATTTTTAGTTTCTTATAATTGCTTCTTTTTTTCAGTTTCTTATAATTGCTTCTTTATTTTTAGTTTTTTATAATTGCTTCTTTATTATTATTTTTTTATAATTGCTTCTTTATTATTAGTTTTTTATAATTGCTTCTTTATTATTAGTTTCTTATGATTCCTTCTTTATTATTAGTTTCTTATTATCCAAAGTATGGAAATCTTAGCATATTTAAAATAAAAAAACTGTAATCAAACGTCCTTTTCGTAACATCATATATGTAAAGATGAGCACTTAACTAATTTTTTTATTAAATCGTTTTTTGAATCGTGTGCTAGATAACGACTGCTTTGGTTAATAAATATATTCTTGAAAAAGGTAATCGTCGTTAATCAAGACATAATATATACATATTATGTATACATTGTGTGTAAATATATATATAATAAAATAATTTGGTCCTCTAACATTTAAATAAACACTCATCAATTACTTATAGTACATTATTACCAAAATGAATTTACAATTGCTTTAAATACATTATGACAATAATAACAACCAGGTTAAACTGAATAACCACCCACTATCAGCTCTTAAATCAAAACCCAACAACATCTGCCAGTTGCATCTATATGTTTCTAAAACTGATTTATTAAATCCCTTACTAAATGAATAATTCATTCCCGAATAAAACGAAACAATCCAGAAGCTGGTACATGAACATATGCATGTGCACACATCCAATAAAGGTAAAATGTGTGCCCCATCAGTGATTAAAAGCGGTAAAGAACACCCTTTTAACTCTTTAAACAAACAATTTCCATTATCATCCGAAATGCCCTTTGTCAAACATATTGCGAGGCCTTTTGCTGTGGAGGTTACATTGTTAACTGCAAACTTTAACCCAGGCATACTCCTGGAAATATGCATCATAACAAATGCTCTCCGCCATTCATTAACCGGTTAGTATAATTAAGCTCTTGAAACATGCATCATTCTGAATGTCTGATCCTAATTTATGCCCCTAAAAATAGACATTTAGTGTTCATTCTGATGCTCATTTAATTTACTCGATGCTCCGTTCAGAGCTGGATTACAGGGTTGAAGTCAAATTACTCCCGCGCGCTGTTGCGAAAAGATGATAATTCGGTTTGGGTTTTATCTCCCGCGGAAGATGATATTTCATCGCCTCCTTTTTATGGTTATTTAAATATGCAAATTAAGTCAATTTGTTCTGTTAATAATAGTTTTGTGAGGAAAATAATTTGAGGAGATGGATTCAAAGCTCGAAGTTAGTAATGATTACAGGGTTTAAATAATTTCTTGTTACAATTGGGGTTTAGCTTAAAAATGTTTTAATTATTGGCAAAATAATTATTTTTTAATGTTTCGTAGTGCAATAAGTTTTACTAGAGAATAATTTTTATTGTTTTATTATTAGTTTAGTTTAATCTCTTATTATAGTTTCTTTATAATTATTATTAATATTATTATTTTTTTTATATTTAGTATTCTTATAGAAATTGGGGTCTCGGTTAAAACGATTTAAATTTTGGAAAAATAGTTGCTTTTTAATGATTCAAATATAAATTAAAGTTAAAATATTGTTATGACAAGCATAGAAACTAAACTTCAGTCAAAGCTCAGGTTCATGTTAATTTTTACCAAATATACTGAATAAATGTTGTTTAACATATTTTTATGACAATTATGAAAAATTAACTTTTTTTAAAATTAAAACTAAACTTTAGTTTAAATTCTTGTTAAATATTTAACAAATACAATGAATTATTTTTCATTTAACATTTTTTTATGACAATTTTTTAAACTATGCTTATTTCAAATAACTAGACTGCAGTCAAAAGTCATTTTAACTGCATTCTGAAAACGAATATACACTCAAGAGCCAAAACATTATGACCACCCCTACATTTTGCAATGAACTCGCCTGGATGACGTGGAAGGCACGTGACCAGGTGGAAGTGGTATTTAACTGGTATTAAGTGGTGGTATTAATCCATGCCAAGGCAGGTTGAAGCTGTGTTGCGCGCCAAAGGTGGGCCAACTCGTTATTGACAGGTGGTCATAATGTTTTGCTTCTTGAGTGTATATATGTAAAAAGATCCATAAGGCTTTAACTGATTGCTTTGTAAATCATCTGTGGTAGAGTGTAGTAGTACATCACTGAGTATTATGTTAAATATTTCAACAAACATAGTAAAATAATTTTGGTCATCTCACAAGAAGATACAAATAAACACTCATCAAGGTATAATACGTTATTCCTAGAATGAATTTACAATTACTTGAAATTCATTATGACACTAATCAGCCACACAACTAGGTTAAAATGAATAACCATCCACTAACCAGCCTTTAAATCAAAACCTAACAACATTTACAAATTGCATCAGTATGCTCCTAAAACTGATTTATTAAAGCCCTTACAAAATGAATAATTCATTCCCGAATAAAACGAAACAATCCCTAACCAGCACATGCACACATCGATGTGTACACATCCAATAAAGGAAAAATGTGTGCCTCATCTGTGATTAGAAGCAATAGAGAACAACCTTTTAACTCTTTAAACAAACAATCTCCATTATCATCCGAAATACCCTTTGTCAAACATACTGCGAAGCCTTTTACTGTGGGGTTACTTTGTTAACTGCAAACTTTAACCCATGCGAACTCCTGGAAATATGCATTATAACAAGTGCTCTCCGCCATCCATTAACCGGTTCGTGTAATTAAGCTCTTGGAAACATGCATCATTCTGAATGTCTGATCATAATTTATGCCCCTAGAAATCGACATTTTGTGCTCATCTTGATGCTCATTTCGTTTACTCTATGCTCCTTTCAGCGCTGGATTGCAGGGTTGAAGTCGAATTAGCCCCGCGCGCTGTTGTTAAAGGGTATAATTCGGTTTGGGTTTTAACTCCCGCGGAAGATGATTTTTCATCGCCTCCGTTTTATGGTTATTTAAATATGCAAAGTGAGTCAATTTGGTTTGTTAATAATAGTTTTGGAAGGAAAATAGTTTGAGGAGATGAATAGCGTGTTTAAATTGTTTCCTATTAGTAAGTAAGTAATGTATAGCGTGTTTAAATTGTTTCTTATTGCAATTGGGATCTTGTTTAAAAAATATTTAATAATTGGAAATGCGGTTACTTTTTTAATATTACGTAGTGTAGTATGTTTTACTAGATAATAATTATTACTAGTTTCTTATTATTGTTCCTTTATTATTATTATTATTATTATTATTAGTGTCTTATATTTAGTTTTCTTATTGCAGTTGGGAGCTTGGTCTAAAATTGTTTTAATTATTGGAAAAGTAGTAATTTTTAATTTCTCGTAGTGCAGTATGTTTCGCTAAACAATAATTATTATTAGTTTCTAATTATTATTTCTTCCTTATTATTATTATTATTATTATCATTATTATACATTTCTTATAATTGCTTCTTTATTATCAGTTACTTATTATTGCTCGTTTATGATTAATTTCTTATCATAAAAGTATGAAAACTAAGCTTATTTAAAATAAATAAACTTCAGTCTAAAGTTATTTTAGCTGCATTTTTAAAATATTATATATGTAAAGAGGAGCCATTAAATGAATTGTTTTCAATTAATTCTTTTGGGGAATCGAGTGTTAGATAATAGCTACTTTGGTTAATAAATATATTCTTGAATCGGGTAATCGCCATTAATCAAAAATATTCAAAATCAAAATATTTCGACAAACATAATAAAATAATTTGGTCATTAATTTACCGATACCTTACTTATAATTGCTTGAAGTAATTATGACATTGGAAGGCAGCGCAACTAGGTTAAAATGAATGACCACGCACTATCAGCTTTTAAATCAAAACCCAACAACATCTGCCAGTTGCATCAACGTGTTCCTAAAACTGATTTACTAAATCCCTTACTAAATGAATTATTCATTTCTATATAAAACGAAACAATCCCGAAAAAGGCACATGCACAGATCGATATGTACGCATCCAATAAAGGTAAAATGTGTGCCTCATCTGTGATTAAAAGCGATGAACACCCTTTTAACTTTTTGAACAAGAAATCTCCCTTATCATCTGAAATGCAATTTGTCAAACATACTGCGAGGCCTATTGCTGTGGGGGTTAAATTGTTAACTGCAAACTTTAACCCGAGCGTATTCCTGGAAATATGCTTTGTAATAAGTGCTCTCCGCCATTCATTAACCGGTTCGTATAATTAAGCTCTTGGAAACATGCATCATTCTGAATGTCGGATCGTAGTTTATGCTTCTAGAAAATTGGCATTTTTGTGTTTATCTTGATGCTCATTTAATTTACTCGATTCTCCGTTCAGAGCTGGATTGCAGGGTTGAAGTCAAATTACCCCCGCGCGCTGTTGT
This sequence comes from Caerostris darwini, assembly GCA_021605075.1. Lineage (NCBI taxonomy): Eukaryota > Metazoa > Arthropoda > Arachnida > Araneae > Araneidae > Caerostris > Caerostris darwini. Next base: position 180,667 of record BPLQ01013775.1, read on the forward strand.
TAAAGAGATGATAATTCGGTTTGGGTTTTAACTCCAGCGGAAGATGATTTTTGATCGCCTCAGTTTTATCGTTATTTAAATATGCAAAGTAAGTCAATTTGGTTCGTTAATAACAGTTTTGTGATGAAAATACTTTGAGGAGATGAAAACAATATCAAAGTCAGTAATGAATAGAGGGTTTAAATCGTTTCTTACTGCAATTGTGTTCTTCTTTTAAAACATTTTAATTATTGGTAAAACAGTTGATTTACTGATGCTTTGTCGTGCAGTATGTTTTACTAGTTTCTTTTGATGTCATTATTAGTTTAGCTTAGTTGCTTGTTATTGTATTTTTATTATTATTATTAGTAGTAGTAGTAGTCTTTTATATTTAGATTTTTTTATTGCAATTGGGATGTTGGTTAAAAATATTTTAAATACTGGAAAAATAGTTACATTTTAATGTTTTGTAGTGTAATATGTTTTACTAAGAATAATAAATATTAGTTTCTTATTAATTTATTATTAGTTTAATTTAGTTGCTTATTATTATTATTTCTTCATTATCATTATTAATTTCATATTATTGCTTCTTTATTATTACTTTTTATTATGAAAAGTATGGATACCAAGCTTATTTAAAATACCTAAACTTCAGTCCAAATTCATTTTAACTGCATTTCTAATAACGCTATTTATATAAAGATGAGCCATTAACTGATTTCGTGTGAATCGTGTGTTAGATAATGACTGCTTTGGTTAATGACTATATTTTTGGAATGGACAACCGTCGTTAATCAAGACACCACTGTGTGCTATGTTAAATATTTCGACAAACATAATAAAATAAATTGGCCATCTTACAACAACATTCAAATTACTTAATTGATGATTGTTTGTACATTATTACTGGAATGAATTTATCTATTCATTATTCACAATTGGTTGAAATACATCATGAAATTAAAACGCAAAACGACCAGGTTAAAATGAATAACCACCCACAATCAGCTTTCAAATCAAAACCTAAAAACGTCTGCCAGCTGCATCTGTATTCTCCTAAAACTGATTTATTAAATCATTTACTAATGAATAATTAGTTTCTGAATAAACCGAAACAATCCCGAACAGGGCACATGCCCATATCGATGTGCGCACATCCAATAAAGGTAAAATGTGTACCTCATCTGTGATTAAAAGCGGTAAGAACACCCTTTTAACTCTTCAGACAAACAATTTCCATTATCATCCGAAATGCCCTTTGTCAAACATATTGCGAGGCCTTTTGCTGTGGGGGTTACATTATTAACTGCAAACTTTAACCCGAGCGTACTCCTGGAAATATGCTTTGTAACAAGTACTCTCCGCCATTCATTAAGCGGTTCGTGTAATTAAGCTCTTGGAAACATGCATCATTCTGAATGTCTGATCGTAATTTATGCCCGTAGAAATCGACATTTTGTGTTCGTCTTGATGCTCATTTAATTTTACTTGATGTTCGAAGCTGGATTGCAGGGTTGAAGTCGAATTAGCCCCGCGCGCTGTTGTTAAAGGAGGATAATTCGGTTTGGGTTTTAACTCCGCGGAAGATGATTTTTCATCGCCTCTGTTTTAGGGTTATTTAAATATATGCAAAGTAAGTCAATTTGGTTTGCTAATAATAGTTTTGTGATGAAAATAGTTTGAGGAGTGGATTCAAAACAACTCGAAGTGTGTAATGAATAGAGGGTTTAAATCGTTTCTTATTGCAATTGGGGTCTTGTTTAAAAATACATAAATTATTGGAAAAACAGTTAATTTTTTAATGTTTCTGCGGTATGTTTTATTACAGAAAAATTAATATTATATTCTTATTATTATGTTATTAGTTTCTTTATTATTATTATTATTATTATTATTGCTTCTTTATTATTAGTTTCTTATATTGTTTTTTTATTGCAATTGGTGGGTTGGTTAAAAATGTTTTAAATAATGGATAAATAGTTATTTTTTAATGTTTCGTAGTGCAATATGTTTTACTAGGGGATAATGAATTTTAGATTCTTATTATGTTATTATTAGTTTAGTTTATTTTCTCATTATTGTTTCTTTATTATTAATTTCTTATATTTTTTTTATTAGAATTGGGGTGTTGGTTAAAAATGTTTTATTTACTAGAAAAATTATTTTTTTTTTTTTAATGTTTCGTTGTGCCACAGGTTTTACAAGAGAATAATTAATGTTAGTTTCTTATTATTTTATTATTACTTTTGTTTTACTTCTTATTATTGTTTCTTTATTATTATTATTTGTTTCTTGTTATTGCTTTTTTCTTATTTTTATTTTCTTAAAACTGCTTTTTTGTTATAAGATACTTATTATTGCTTCTTTATTATTAGTTACTTATTATGAAAATTATGGAAACTAAGATTATTTAAAATAACTAAACCGCAGTAAAGTCATTTTATTTGTATTTTTAATAACATTATACATATAAAGATGAGCCATTAACTAATTTTTTTTTATTAAAACTCTTGTGGAATCATGTGTTAAATAGCGACTGCTTTGGTTAATAACTATATTCTTGGAATGAGTAACAGTCGTTAATCAAAACAGCACTGTATATACTGAGTTCAATATTTCGATAAACATAAAAAAATAATTTGATTATCTAACAACAACATTCAAATTTGTTTTGTCTAATCCTCACTGTCCTGCAGTGCGAGTCCCATGAGTAATCTATTCATGGATGGAGGGAAAAGGTGCAGCCTCTGTTGTGATGATGAACCCGTAGGTAGAAGTCTGATTTGGCTCCGTGACGCTCTTACAATCATATGAGACAGGAACATATGGTTTAAAGTGGATTCCGAACAACTATAAGCATCCATAGTACCACTAAAACTCGAACGCGAAACCTGTGGCACCGAGCGCCAGACACTCGTAAATTAAGGCCCACAACATTCAAATAAACACTCATCAACTACGTATAGGACTTTAATACTAGAATGAATTTACAATTGCTTGAAATAAATTGTGACATTAAAAAGCTACACAACTAGGTTAAACTGTATAACCACCCACTATCAGCTTTTAAATCAAAACCCAACAACATCGGCATTTGCATCAACGTGTTCCTAAAACTGATTTATTAAATCCCTTACAAAATGAATAATTCATTCCCAAATAAAACGACACAATCCCGAACCGGGCACATGCACATATCGATGTGTACATATCCAATAAAAGTAAAATATGTGCTTCATCTGTGATTAGAAGCGATAAAGAACACCCTTTTAACTCTTAAGACAAACAATTTCCACTATCATCCGAAATACCCTTTGTCAAACACACTGCGAGGCCTTTTGCTGTGGGGGTTACATAGTTAACTGCAAACTTTAACCCTAGCGTACTCCTGGAAATATGCATCGTAACAAGTACTCTCCGGAATTCATTAGCCGGTTCGTGTAATTAAGCTCTTGGAAACATACATCATTCTGAATGTCTGATCGTAATTTATGCCGGTAGAAATCGACATTTTGTGTTCACCTTGATGCTCATTTAATTTACTCGGTACTCGATTCGAAGCTGGATTGCAGGGCTGAAGCCAAATTACACCCGCGCGCTGTTGTTGAAGGATGATAATTCGGTTTGGGTTTTAACTTCCGCGGAAGATGATTTTTCATCGCCTCTGTTTTATGGTCATTTCAATATGCAAAGAAAGTCAATTTGGTTTTGCTAATAATAGTTTTGCGATAAAAATAGTTTGAGGACATGGATTCAAAACAACCTTGAGATCAGTAATGAATAGAGGGTTTAAATCGTTTCTTATTGCAATTGGGGTCTTGGTTACAAATGCTTTAATTATTAGAAAGATAGTTATTTTTTTATGTTTCGTAGTGCAGTATGTTTTAGTAGTCTATAATTAATATTATTTCTTATTAGTTTATTATTAGTTTAGTTTGTTGCTTTTTATTGTTTCTTTATTATTATTATTATTATTAGTTTTTTATATTTTTTTTATTGCAATTGCGATGTTGGTTAAAAGCATTTTAATTATAGAAAAAATAGGGTTTTTTTAATGTTTCATAGTACAGAATGTTTAACAGGAGAATAATCAATATTTGTTTCTTATTAATATTTCTTTTATTATTATTATTATCATTACTAGTTCTTTTTTATTAATTTTATTATTTTCCATTAGTTGGGTAATTGGGGTGTTGGTTAAAAAAGTTTTAATTATTGGAAATTTTTTTATTTTTTTAATGTTTCGTATAGCAGTATGTTTTACTACAGAATAATTATTATTGGTTTCTTTTTCTTTATTATTATTATTAATAATAATTTCTATGAAATGTATGGAAACTAATCTTATTTTAAATTATTAAACTGTGGTAAAAAGTCATTTTAGCTGCATTTTTAATAACACTAGATATGGGAAGATAAGACATTAACTGATTTTTTTGTTAAATCTCTTGTGGAATCGTCTGTTAGATAACGACTGCTTGGGTTATTAACTATATTCTTGGAACGAGTAACCGTCGTTAATCAAGACACCACTCTATATTATGTTAACTATTTCGACAAACGTAATAAAATATTTTAGCCATCTAGCAACATTCAAATAAGCACTTATCAACAAAGCATAGTAAATTATTACTAGAATGAATTTATCCATACATTACTTACAATTGTTTGAAATACATTATTACACTGACCTCCAAATGTTAAGGATCAACATGTTTTTCGAAGCTCAACATAAAAAAAAGGACAGTAACAATAAAATTTATAGTTTATATAAATAATAAAAACGAACTTTATGCAAAATTATGCAAAAACGATAGCTACCACTTTTTTTTTATAAAAAGGACGGGTATATATAAGTTAGAGGATTAATTACGTGTGTAACTTCTGTTGATTTACAACTTTTGTTATTAGATTTGCTGACAATAGGCAGTAGTGTCCCACAATATCTGAGAGAAGTCGTTTCGTTAAGGTGGCGGTCGGTCGGATGGATGGAAATGGGGTTGTCCAGGTTGATGGAGCTGGAGTCTTAATGTGCATCGCAATGTGGTACACCATCTCTGGAATCAATATCAAACCGAAGCTTCTGTGTCCAGAAGACATCTTCCAGGTCTACCATGAGCTACAACACCTGCCGAAGACCGTTTTATAGCTCTTTCGGCCCGAAGGAGAAGAAGCATTTCTGTGCCGCAACTTGTTGCAGACCACTCTGTAGCATCAGGGAGAAGAATATCCGCTAGTACGGTATGAAGGAGTCTTCACGATTCAGGTCTCTATGCAAGGCGACCAGTTGTGCGTGTCCCACTCAATGGACGACAGAGAAGGGCCCCCTTATCTTGGGCAAGAGAACACGTTTCCTGGACCAGACAGTGATGGGCTCCTGTACTCTTTACAGACGAGTCCAGATTGCCACTGGAGAGCGATTCAGGACGTCAGCTGATTTGGAGGGAACAAAGATACCATCAATCCAAACAGAATACTATCAATCCAACACTGTTGAAAGACACAGTTACCGAGGTGGTGGAATAATGGTTTGGGCAAGGATCTCACTCGGTGGTCACACTGACCTGCATGTGTTGCAGGGAGGAACTCTAACTGGTTTGAGATATCGAAATGGGATCCTTGATTCATATGTTCACCTATATGCCGGTCAAATTGGAAATTTTTTCATTTTGATGGATGATAATGCACGAAATCCCCGAGCTGTAGTTGTTGAAAAATATCTTGAAGATCTTGATTTGGAGCGAATGGAATGGTCAGCTCGATGTCCAGACTTGAATCCGATAGAGCATCTTTGGGACTATCTTGGTAGACAGGTTGCTTGCTTTAAGTTCTCCTCCAAGGTCTTTAGGAGACCTGGAACAAAACTTTCTCCGTGTTTGGTCTTCGCTTCCCATTTCGGTAACCGACAACTTAATTGACAGCATGGAAAATCGATGCCGCCAATGCATTCAAGCTAGGGTAGTCATATCCTTTATTAAAACTCATTTTTGGTTTGTTTCTATGACATTTTACCACATAAAACTGGGATTATTATTTTTTCCAAGAATGGAATTTTCCAGCGAGATAGTTTTTTTTTTTTTTTGTCGCTGTAAATAGCTAGGGTAGTCATCCTTTATTAAAACTCATTTTTGGTTTGTTTCTATGACATTTTACCACATAAAACTGGGATTATTATTTTTTCCAAGAATGGAATTTTCCCAGCGAGATAGTTTTTTTTTTTTTTTTTTTTTTGTCGCTGTAAATAGCTAGGGTAGTCATATCCTTTATTAAAAATCATTTTTGGTTTGTTTCTATGACATTTTACCACATAAAACTGGGATTATTATTTTTTCCAAGAATGGAATTTTCCAGCGAGATTGTTTTTTTTTTTTTTTTTTTGTTTGTTTGTTTGTTGCTGTAAATCCTTTTTGCGTTTTCCTTATGTAAACTTCTATGTTGACATCAATGCATAACTGTTTTGTGCACATGTCATCCAAATTTGGTGTTTCTACATTCATTCATTTGCAAATTAGGCGCAAAACCCCAATGTGTACAAATCCAATAAAGGTTAAAATGTGTGCCTCATGTATGATTAAAAGCGATAAAGAACACCCTTTTAACTCTTCAGACAAACAATCTCTATTATCAACCGAAATGCCCTTTGTCAAACATACTGCTGGGCCTTATGCTGTGGGGGTTACATTGTTAACTGCAAACTTTAACCCGAGCGCACTCCTGGAAATTTTGCATTGTAACAAGTGCTCTCCGCCATTCATTAACCAGTTCGTATAATTAAGCTCTTAGAAAGATGCATCATTCTGAATGTCTGATCATAATTTATGCCCCTAGAAATTGACATTTTGTGTTCGTCTTGATGCTCATTTAATTTACTAGATGTTCCGTTCAGAGCTGGATTGCAGGGTTGGAGTCAAATAACCCACGCGCGCTGTTGTTAAGGATGATAATTTGGTTTGGGTTTGAACTCCTGCGGTAGATGATTTTTCATCGCCTCCGTTTTACGGACATTTAAATATGCAAAGTAAGTCAATTTGGTTTGTTAATAATAGTTTTGGGAGGAAAATAGTTTGAGGAGATGGATTCAAAAGAGATCGAAGTCACTAATGAATAAAGGGTTTAAATGGTTTTTTATTGCATTTTGGTTCTTGTTTAAAAATGTTTTAATTATTTCAAAAATAGTTATTTTTTAATGTTTCATAGTTCAGTATGTTTTATTAGAGAATAATTAATATTAGTTTCTTCTTATTATTTTATAAGTTTATTTTAGTTGCTTATTATTAATTCTTTGTTTATTTTATTAGTCAATCATAACATATTTTTTTGCACTTAACAGCATCAGTATGTTCCTAAAACAGATTTATTAAATCCTTTACTAAATGAATAATTCATTCCTGAATAAAACGGAACAATCCCGAATGGGGCACATGCACATATCGATGTGTACACAACATGCAATTATGTTGAGTCTTTATTATTATTATTATTATTATTATCTTATTATTGTTCCTTTATTGCAATTGGGGTGTTTGTTAAAAATGATTTAATTATTTTAAAAATTGTTTTTTTCTTAATGTTTCGTAGTGCAGTATGTTTTACTAGAGAATAATTAATATTGGCTTTTATTATTTTTAGTTTAGTTTAGTTTCTTATTGTTGTTTCTTTATTATTATTATTATTAGTTTCTTTTTATAACTCCTTTACTATTAATTTCTTATTATAAAAAGTATGGTAATTAAGCTTATTTAAAATGACTTAACTGCAGTCAAAAGTCATTTTAGCTGCATTTTTAACAGTACTGTTTTTAACGTAGTCATGTAAAGATGAGCGGTTAGCTGATTTTTTAATATTAAATCTTTTGTGGAATCGTGTGTTAGATAACGACTGCTTTGGTTAATAACTATATTCTTGGAATGGGAAACCGTCATTAATCAAAACTCCACTGTATTATACTCTGTTAAATATTTCTACAAACATAATAAAATAATTCGGCTATCTAACACTATTAATCAAATAAACACTCATTAACCTATAATACATTATTACTGGAATGAATTCTCAATTCTTTGAAATACATTACGACACTAATAAGCAATACAACTTGGTTAAACTAAATAACCATCCACTACCAGTTTTTAAATCAAAACCTAACAACATCCTCTAGTTGCATCAGTGTGCTCCTAAAACTAATTTATTAAATCCGTTACTAAATGCATAATTCATTCCCACATAAAACGAAACAATCCCGAACCGGCACATCCAATAAAGGTAAAATGTGTGCCACATCTGTGATTAAAAGCGATAAAGAACGCCTTTTTAACTCTTCAGACAAATAATCTCCATTATCACCCGAAATGCCCTTTGTCGAACATACTTTGCTGTGGGGGTTACATCGTTAACTGCAAACTTTAACCCAGTCATACTCCTGGAAATATGCATCGTAACAAGTGCTCTCCGCCATTCATTAACCGGTTCGTGTAATTAAGCTCTTGGAAACATGCATCATTCTGAATTTCTGATCGTAATTTATGCCCCTAGAAATCGACATTTTGTGTTCATCTTGATGCTCATTTAATTTAACTGGATTGCAGGGTTATAGTTATGTTTTTAACGATTTGTTTTGCAGGTATGTTTTAGTAGAGAATTACTAATATTATTTTTTCATTATATTATTATTAGTTTAGTATAGTTGCTTATTAATGTTTCTTTATTATTATTATTATTAGTTTCTTTTATTATTATTATTTGTTTTTATAATTAGTTTTTTATTGCAATTGGGGTAGTGGTTAAAATTGTTGCAATTATTGGAAAAACCGTTACTTTTTAATGTTTCGTAAACTGTATATTTTACTAGAGAATAATTAATATTTGTTTCTTATTATTTTATTATTAGTTTAGTTTGGTTTCTTATTATTATCATGTATGAACATGATGTTGTCTTGGTTAGGGGTCTTTGAGGCCATCCGAAATTGAGGGCCAAGTAAATAAAACTCCATTTCAAATTTTGGCGGAAAATGGTACTTTGGACCCTTTAACTCTTGAAATGCTTGATGGATAACGTTATATTTGACTTTTGTTTGACGTGTTTTGTAGTACAGTTTTGACACACATTTGTATATCCAATCGTTATAAATACTAGTAGTACGTTGATCAATTCCGTCTTCTTGAAGTTTCACATTTATCACTTTTGGCATTTTCCCGTCCTTATGGAGCTGTATAATGCTTCTTATGGTATTTGGAATACTTCATTCTTTTTTATGCCTAGAATTTTCAAACATTGATATATTCTTTTGGCTATTGAATGCTATATTTTTCTTGCAGAATTTGGAATACTTCATGCTTCATTTATGCCTAGAATTTACAAACTTTAATGTAATCTTTACAATCAGTTGCATTATTAAACATTGGTATATTCCTGAGTTTATTCATCCGTTCTCGAATGTTCACACATGATAAGTTGAAATTTCTCGAGCAGATTTCAATTTTTTTTTTTTTTTTTTGTTACTTGAACAAATTATTTTATTATGTTTTTGAAATATTTAACATACTATATGGTAGTGTCTAGATTAACAACGCTTATCTGTCCCAGGAATATTATTATTAACCAAAATAATCATTATCTAACACACGATTCCACAAAAGATTTAATAAAAAAATCAGTTAATGTCTCATCTTTAAACATATAGTGTTGTTAAAATTGCAGCTAAAATGAATTTTGACTGCAGTTTAGTCATTTTAAATAGGCTTAGTTTTTATACTTTTCATAATAAGAAACTAATAACAAAGAACGAATAATAAGAAATTAATAATAAAGAAGAAATTATAAGTAACTAAAAATGAAGAAACAATAATAAAAACTATTAATAATAAAGTAACAAAAAAAACTGAAATAATATAATATAACAATGTTTAATAATACAAGAGATATATGAAATAGGAATATATTAAAGTTTGAAAATTCTAGGCATAAATGAATAATGAAGTATTCTCAATTCTGCAAGAAACACTATACTAACAACAACATTCAAATAGACACTCATCAACTACGTATTGTACATTATTACTATAATGAATTCACTATTGCATGAAGTACATTACTACATTAAAAACACCGCATAACTAGGTTAAAATGAATAACCACCCACTACAAATCAAAACCTAATAACATCTGCCAGTTACATTAGTGTACTTCGAAAATTGACTTATTAAATCCCTTACTAAATGAATAAATCATTCTCAAATAAAACGAAACAATCCCGAACCGGGCACATGCACAAATCGATGTGTACAGGTAAAATGTGTTCCTCGTCTGTGACTAAAAGTGATAAAGAACACCTTTTTAACTCTTTGAACAAACAATTTTCATTATCATCCGAAATGCCCTTTGTCAAACATACTGCGAGGCCTTTTGCTGTGGGGGTTACTTTGTTAACTGCAAACTTTAACCCGAGCGTACTCCTGGAAATATGCAGTGTAACAAGTGCTCTCCGCCATTCATTAGCCGGTTAGTATAATTAAGCTCTTGGAAACATGCATCATTCTCAATGTCTGATCATAATTTATGCCCCTAGAGATTGACATTTTGTGTTCGTCTTGATGCTCATTTAATTGACTCTATGCTCCGTTCGAAGCTGTATTGCAGGGCTGAAGTCAAATTACTCCCGCGCGCGGTTGTTAGAGGATAGTAATTCGGTTTGGGTTTTAACTCCCGCGGAAGATGATTTTTCATCGCTTCCGCTTTATCGTTACTTAAATATGCAAAGTAAATCAATTTGGTTTGTTAATAAGAGCTTTGTGATGAAATTAATTTGATGGGTTCAAAACAGCTTGAAGTCTGTAATGAATAGAGGGTTTAAATCTCTTCTTATTGCAATTGGGATCTTGTTTAAATATGCTTTAATTATTGTTAAAATGGTTATCTTTTTAATATTTCGTAGTGCAATATATTATACTAGATAATAAATAATATTAGTTTCTTACTATTTTATTGTTATTTGGTTTAGTTTCTTATTATAGTTTTCTTTTATTATTATTATTTTTAGTTTCTTATTGTTTCTTTTTCATCATTTTTTATTAGTTTCTTATTGTTGTTGCGTTATTACTGTTATTAATAGCAGTAGTTGTAGTTTCTTATATTTATTTTATATTCGAATCTGCGTCTTGGTCAAAAATGTTTTAATTACTGGAAAAATAGTTATTTTTTAATGTTTCGTAGTTCAGTATGATTTACTACAGAACAATTAAAGTTTTTCCTTATTATTTTATTATTAATGTTTGTGTTCTTAATATTGTATCTTTATTATTAATAGTTTTTTATTATTGTTTCTTTATTTTCAGTTTCTTACAATTGCTGCTTTATTATTAGTTTCTTATAAATGCTTCTTTATTATTAGTTTCTTATAAATGCTTCTTTATTATTAGTTACTTATTATGAAAAGTATGGAAATTAAGCTTATTTAAAATAAGTAAACTGCAGCCAAAAGTTATTTTAGCTGCATCTTTAAAATCATTATACGTGTATAGAAATGCTAAAAGGCTTTCACTAATTATTATAGTAAATCTTTTGTGGAATGATGTGTTAGATAACGACTGCTTTGGCTAATAACTCTATTCTTGGAACGGCTAACCGTCGTTCATCAAGACACCACTGCATACTATATTAAATATTTTGACGAACATACTAAAATAATTTGCTCATCTAACAACAACATACAAATAAACCCTGATCAACTAAATATAGTACATTATTACTGAAATGAATTTATCGGTGCATTTACAGTATTTGGAAATGCATTATGACATTAAGAACCCACACAACATGGTTAAGCGGAATAACAACCCATTATCAGCTTTTAAATCAAACCCTAACATCATCTGACATTTTCATCAGTGTACTTATAAAACAGATTTATTAAATCTCTTACACAAAGAATAATTCATTCTTAAATATAACAAAACAATCCCGAACTTCGCACATGCACATATCGATGTGTACACGTCTAATAAAGGTAAAATATGTGCCTCATCTGTGATTAAAAGCGATAAAGAACACCCTTTTAACCTTTTAAATAAACAATCTCCATTATCATCCGAAATGCAGCTTATCAAAACATACTGCGAGGCCTTTTGCTGTGAGGTTACATTGTTAACTGCAAACTTTAACCCGAGTGTACTCCTGGAAATATGCATCATGACAAGTGCTCTCCGCCATTCATTAACAGGTTCGTATAATTAAGCTCTTGGAAACATGCATCATTCTGACTGTCTGATCTAATTTATGCCCCTAGAAATTGACATTTTGTGTTCGTCTTGATGCTCATTTAATTTATTCGGTGCTCCGTCCAAAGCTGGATTGCAGGGTTGAAGTCGAATTAGCCCCGCGCGCTGTTGTTAAAGGAAGATAATTCGGTTTGGGTTTTAACTCCCGCGGAAGATGATTTTTCATCGCCTCCGTTTTATGTTATTTAAATATGCAAAGTGAGTCAATTTGGTTTGTTAATAATAGTTTTTTGATAAAAATAGTTTGATCAGATGGATTCAAAACAGCTCGAAATCAGTAATGAATAGAGGATTTAAATCGTTTCTTATTATAATTATGTGTTTGGTTTAGAATCTTTTAATTATTGGAAAAATGGTTACTTCTTTTAATGTTTCGTTGTATAATACCGTATTTTTTACTGGAGAATAACTAATATTATTTTCTTATTATTTTAGTTCAGTTTCTTAAATTGTTTCTTTATTATTATTAATATTAGTTTCTTATTTAGATTTCTTATTGCAATTGGGTTGTTGGTTAAAAATATTTTAATTTTAGAAGGAATTTTATTTTTTTAATGTTTCGTAGTGCAGTATGTTTTACTAGTGAATAATTAATATTTGTTTCTTATTATTCTATTATTATTTTAGTTTAGTTTCTTATTATTGTTTCTTTATTTTTATTATTATTATTATTATTATTAGTTTACAATTAATTTCTTATTATGAAAGGTTTGGAAACTAAGCTTATTTAAAATGTATAACTTTAATGAAAAGTCATTTTAGCTGCATTTTCATTAACGCTATATATGTAAAGATGAGCCATTAACTGATTTTTTTATTAAATCTTTTGTGCAATCGCGTGCTAGATATCTACTGCTTTGGTTAATAAATTTATTCTTGGAACTGGAAACCGTCATTCATCAAGACACCCCTATATATTATGTTAAATAATAATTATGTTAAATAATATATGTTAAATAATGTATGGTAAATAATATATGTTAAATAATAAATGGTAAATATAAAACATAATAAAATAATTTTCATCATTTCATTCGCACATTTTAAGCCATTTTCTCTTCATTCTCAACATAATAAAATAAAAACGAAATTCATATAAACACTCATCAACGTAAAATACATTATTACTAGAATGAATTCACAATTGCTTGAAATACATTACGGCAATAATAGGTAACACAACTAGGTTAACCTGAATAACCACCCACTATCAGCTTTTAAATCAAAACCTAACAGCATGTGCCAGTTGCATCAGTGTGCTTTTAAAGTTGATTTATTAAATTCTTTTCTAAATGAATAATTCATTCCCGAATAAAACGAAACAATCCCGAACATATCGATGTGTACACATCCAATAAAGGTGAAATGTGTGCCTCGTCTGTGATTAAAAGCACCCTTTTAATTCTTTAGACAAAAATCTCCATTATTATTCGAAATATCCTTTGTCAAACATACTGCGAGGCAATGGGGGTGTTGTTTAAAATGTTTTAATTATCGGGAAAATTGTAATTTTTTTAATGTTTTGTTGTGTAGTATGTTTTATTAGCAAATAATTAATATTAATTTCTTATTATTTTATTATTAATTTGGTTTAGTTACTTATTATTGTTTCTTTATTATTATTATTAGTTAATTTTTGTTGTTTGTTTATCATCATGTGTGAACATGATGCTGTTCTGGTTATTGGTCCGTGACGTTATCCGAAAATGAGGGCCAAGCAAATAAATCTCCATTTCAAATTTTGTAGGAAAATTGTATTTTGGGCCCCTTAACTCTTAAAATGCTTTATGAATAACATTAATCGAAGGAATTTTCTGGAGAATTTTACTTGTGTGTGTTTTCCTTGCAGTATGATTTACTAGACAATAATTAGTATTAGATTCTTATTATTTTATTATTAGTTAATTTTGTTTGCTTATTATTGTTTCTTTATTATTACTGTTATTATTAGTTAAGTTTAGTTTCTTATTATTTTTTCTTTATTATTACTATTATTATTAGTTTAGTTTAGTTTAGTTTCTTATTATTGTTTCTTTATTATTATTATTAATAGTAGTAGTAGTAGTAGTAGTAATTCCTTATATTTAGTTTTCATATTACAATTGAGGTCGTGGTTAAAAATGTATTAATTATTGGAAAAATTTTATTTTTCGATGTTACGAAGTGCAGCATGTTTTACTAGAGAAGAATTAATATTAGTTTCATATTTTTGTTTCTTTATTGTTAGTTTCTTATTATGAAAAGTAGGTTAACTAAACTTATTTAAAATAACTAAACTGCAGTCAAAAAACATTTTAGCTTCATCTTTAAAAACGATTATATATGTAAAGATGAGCCATAAGGCATTAACTGATTTTTTATTAAATCTTTTGTGGAATCGTGCGTTAGATAACGACTGCTTTGGCTGATAACTATATTCTTGAAACTGACAACCGACGTTAATCCAGGCACCAATATATTATACTACCTTAAATATTTCCTTCAACATAATGAAATAATTTGTTCATCTAAAACAACATTCAATTATGTTGTGAATAATCCTCAGTGTCCGGTAGGTGGGACGAACATTCCATGAGTAATCTACTCATGGATGGAGGCAAAGGTGCCAGCTTCTGTTGTGATGGAGCACCCTCAGGTATAAGTCTGACTAGCCTCCGTGACGCTCTTACAATCATATTAGACTTGCACCTACGGTTAAAAGTGGATTCTGAACCGCTATAAACATCCATGGCACCGCCAGGGATCGAACATGAAACCTGAGGCACCGAGCGCCAGACACTCGGCCATTCAGTCCTACAACTTGCAAATAAACAGTCATCAACTGCGTATAGCATATTATTACTAGAATGAATTCACAATTGCTTCAACTACATTATGAAAATATTATGCAATACTACTAGGCTAAACTGAATAACCACCCACTATCAGCTTTTAAATCAAAACCTAACAACATCTGCCAGTTGCATCTATATGTTTCTAGAACTAATTTATTAAATCCCTTATAAAAATAATTCATTCCCGAATAAAACGAAACAATCCCGAACCAGCACATGCACATATCGATGTGTACACATCCAATAAAGGTCAAATGTGTGCCTCATCTGTGATTAAAAGCGATAAAGAACACCCTTTTAACTCTTCAGACAAACAATTTTCATCATCATACAAAATGCCCTTTGTCAAACATACTGCGAGGCCTTTTGCTGTGGGGGTTACATTGTTAACTGCAAACTTTAACCCAGGCGTACTCCTGAAATATGCATGGTAACAAGTGCTCTCCGCCATTCATTAACCGGTTCGTGTAATTAAGCTCTTGGAAACATGCATCATTCTGAATGTCGGATCATAATTTATGCTCCTACAAATTGACGTTTCGTGTTCATCTTGATGCTCATTTAATTTGCTCGATGCTCCGTTCAAGCTGGATTGCAGGGTTGATGTCAAATTACCCCCGCGCGCTGTTGTTGAAGGATGATAATTCGGTTTGGGTTTTAACTCCCGCGGAAGATGATTTTTCATCGCCTCCGTTTTATGGTTATTTAAATATGCAAAGTAAGTCAATTTGGTTTGTTAATAATAGTTTTGTGATGAAAATAGTTTGAGGAGATGGATAAAAAAAAGCTCGAAGTCAGTAATGAAATTAGGTTTTCATCGTTTCTTATTGCAATTGAAATCATGGTTAATTATTATAAAATAGTTATTTTTTAATGTTTCGTAGCGCAATATGTTTTACTAGAGAATATTAATATTATTTTTTTATTATTTCATTATTAGTTTAGTTTAATTTCTTATGATTGTTTTCATATTGCATTTGGGGTGTGGGTAAAAATGTATTAATTATTCATATTCTTATAATTTTGTTATTTTTAATTTCATATTTTTAATATTTATATTTTTTTTCTTATTTTTAATAAATTCTTATAATTTTGTTATTAGTTCATTTTATATGCTTATTATTTTTTATTATTATTGGTTTCTTCTTATTGTTTCTGCATTATTAATATCAGTTTCATTTTGTTATTTCTTTAATATTATTATTATTTTATAATTATTGCTTCTTTATTATTAGTTTCGTATATTAAGTTTTGTATTGCAATTGGAGAGTTGTTTAAAAATGATTTAATTATTGAAATTTTTTTTATTTTTTTAATCATTCGCAGTGCAGTACGTTTTACAAAATAATTAATACTAGTTCCTCATTATCTTATTATTAGTACAGTTTAGCTTCTTCTTCTTATTATTATTATTAGTTCTTATTATTATTATTATTGTTTCTTAATTTTTAGTTTCTTATTATTGCTTCTTTGTTATAAGTTTCTTATTATGAAAAGTATGTAAACTAAGCTTATTTAAAATAATTAAACTGCAGTCAAAAGTCGTTTTAGCTGCATTTGTAATAACACTATACATGTAATGAGGAGCCATTAACTGATTTTTTTTACTAAATCTTTTACGGAATCTTTCGTGTCTTAGATAACGACTTCTTTGGTTAATAATTATATTCTTTGAACTGGTAACTGCCAATAATTTATTCATCACTCTTTACTGTATCAAATAGTTCGACAAACAAAATAAAATAATTCGGTTATCTAACAACAACATTCAAATAAACACTCATCAGCTACTTATAGTAAATTATTATTTTACTTGAATGAATTTATCTATATATTATTAACAATTGCTTGAAATACATTACGATATTTTTAATCAATGCAACTAGGTTAAAATGAACAACCACCTACTACTAGCCTTAAATCCAAAACCTAACAACATCTGCCAAATGCATGAATGTGCTTGTAAAACTGATTTATTAAATCCCTTATAAAATGAATAATTCATTCCCGAATAAAACGAAACAATCCCTAACCAGCACATGCACATATCGTTGTGTACACATCCAATAAAGGTAAAATGTGTGCCTCATCTGTGATTAAAAGTGATAAAGAACACCTATTTTAACTCTTCAGACAAGCAATTTCCATTATCATCCGAAATGTCCTTTGTCAAATTATACTGCGAGGCCTTTTGCTGTGGGGGTTACATTGTTAACTGCAAACTTTAACCCGAGCGTACTCCTGGAAATATGCATCATAACAAGTGCTCTACGCCATTCATTAACCGGTTCCTGTAATTAAGCTCTTGGAAACATGCATCATTCTGAATGTCTGATCATAATTTATGCTCCTAGAAATTGGCATTTTGTGTTCATCTTGATGCTCATTTAATTTACTCGGTGCTCCGTTCGAAGCTGGATTGCAGGGTTAGAGTCAAATTACCCCCGAGCGCTGTTGTTGAAGGATGATAATTCGGTTTGGGTTTTAACTCCGGGGAAGATGATTTTTCATGGCCTTCGTTTTATGGTTACTTAAATATGCAAAGTTAGTCAGTTTTGTTTGTTAATAATAGTTTTGTGATGAAAATAGTTTGAGGAGATGGATTCAAAACATCTGGAAGTCAGTAATGAATAGAGGGTTTAACTAGTTTCTTATTGCAATTAGGATCTGGGTTAAAAATATCTTAATTATAGGGAAAATAGTTATTAAGTCAATGTTATAAATTCGATGCTGAATATAGTGTTTAAAACGTTTATTATTGCAATTGGGGTGTCGGTTAAAGATGTTTTAAATATTGAAAAAACAATTACTTTTTTAAGGTTTCGTAGTGCAGCATGTTTTACTAGAGAAAAATTAATTTATTTTCTTATTATTATTTCTTTATTATTATTATTAGTAGTAGTAGTAGTATAATATTGGTTTAATTTAATTTATTATTATTAGTTTTTTATATAAATTTTTTTATTGCATTTGGGGTATTGGTTAAAAATGTTTTAATTATTGGGAAAATAATTTTTTTTATTATCTCGTAGTGCAGTATGCTTTACTACAGAATAACTAATATTATATTCTTATTATTTTATTATTAGTTTTAGTTTCTTATTATTGTTTCTTTATTATTAATTTCTTAAGTTTAGTTTTATTTCAAAAGTCAAATGTGTGCCTCATCTGTGATTAAAAGCGATAAAGAGCACCCTTTTAACTCTTCAGACAAACAATTTCCATTATCATCCGAAATGCCCCTTGTCAAACACACTGCGGGACCTTTTGCTGTGGGGGTTACATTGTTAACTGCAAACTTTAACCCGAGCGTACTCCACGTGAAACATGCATTGTAACAAGTACTCTCCGCCATTCATTAACCGGTTCGTATAATTGAGCTCTCAGAAACATGCATCCTTCTGAATGTCTGATTGTAATTTATGTCCCTAGAAATTGATGTTTTGTGCTCATCTTGATGCTCATTTAATTTGCTCGATGCTCCGTTCAAACCTGGATTGCAGGGTTGGAGTCCAATTACGCCCGCGCTCTGTTGTTGAAGGAGGATAATTCGGTTTGGGTTTTAACTCCCGCGGAAGATGATTTTTCATCGCCTCCGTTTTACCGTTATTTAAATATGCAAAGTTAGTCAATTTGTTCTGTTAATAATAGTTTTGGGATGAATACAGTTTGAGGAGATGGATTCAAATCAACTTGAAGTCAGTAATGAATATTGGGATAAAATCGTTTCTTATTGTATGCTTAAAAATTATTTAATTTTTGGAAAAATAGTTATGTTTATAACGGTTTGTTTTGCAG
>BPLQ01013776.1:0-40872 GCA_021605075.1 Caerostris darwini
CCGCAATTTGGGAGACGGAATGGCAACTGTAGATCAGAATCATCTATATCAGAAATTTACCACTTACAGAATAAAAGTTTGTCACTGTCTCAAATAAGGTTAGAATTATCGATGTCGACGCAATTTGGGGATCTTGAATGGCAACTGTAGATCAGAAAAAATTATCACTTACAGAATAAAAGTTTGTCACTGTCTCAAATAAGGTTTGGAATTATTGATATCGCCGCAATTTGGGAGACGGAATGGCAACTGTAGATCAGAATCATCTATATCAGAAACATTACCACTTACAGAATAAAGTTTGTCACTGTCTCAAATAAGGTTGAATTATTGATGTCGACGCAATTTGGGAGACGGAATGGCAACTGTAGATCAGAAACATTATCACTTACAGAATAAAGTTTGTCACTGTCTCAAATAAGGTTGGAATTATTGATGTCGCCGCAATTTGGGAGACGGAATGGCAACTGTAGATCAGAATCATCTATATCAGAAACATTACCACTTACAGAATAAAGTTTGTCACTGTCTCAAATAAGGTTAGAATTATTGATGTCGACGCAATTTGGGGAGACGGAATGGCAACTGTAGATCAGAAAAATTATCACTTACAGAATAAAGTTTGTCACTGTCTCAAATAAGGTTGGAATTATTGATATCGCCGCAATTTGGGAGACGGAATGGCAACTGTAGATCAGAATCATCTATATCAGAAACATTACCACTTACAGAATAAAGTTTGTCACTGTCTCAAATAAGGTTAGAATTATTGATGTCGACGCAATTTGGGAGACGGAATGGCAACTGTAGATCAGAAACATTATCACTTACAGAATAAAGTTTGTCACTGTCTCAAATAAGGTGGGAATTATTGATATCGCCGCAATTTGGGAGACGGAATGGCAACTGTAGATCAGAATCATCTATATCAGAAACATTATCACTTACAGAATAAAAGTTTGTCACTGTCTCAAATAAGGTTAGAATTATTGATGTCGACGCAATTTGGGAGACGGAATGGCAACTGTAGATCAGAAACATTATCACTTACAGAATAAAGTTTGTCACTGTCTCAAATAAGGTTGGAATTATTGATATCGCCGCAATTTGGGGAGACTGGAATGGCAACTGTAGATCAGAATCATCTATATCAGAAACATTACCACTTACAGAAGAAATTTTGTCACTGTCTCAAATAAGGTTGGAATTATTGATGTCGCCGCAATTTAGGAGACGGAATGGCAACTGTAGATCAGAATCATCTATATCAGAATCATTATCACTTACAGAATAAAGTTTGTCACTGTCTCAAATAAGGTTAGAATTATTGATGTCGACGCAATTTGGGAGACGGAATGGCAACTGTAGATCAGAATCATCTATATCAGAAACATTACCACTTACAGAATAAAGTTTGTCACTGTCTCAAATAAGGTTGGAATTATTGATGTCGCCGCAATTTGGGAGACGGAATGGCAACTGTAGATCAGAAGCATCTATATCAGAAACATTACCACTTACAGAATAAAGTTTGTCACTGTCACAAATAAGGTTGGAATTATTGATGTCGCCGCAATTTGGGGAGACGGAATGGCAACTGTAGATCATAATCATCTATATCAGAAACATTATCACTTACAGAATAAAGTTTGTCACTGTCTCAAATAAGGTTAGAATTATTGATGTCGATGCAATTTGGGAGACGGATTGGCAACTGTAGATCAGAAACATTATCACTTACAGAATAAAGTTTGTCACTGTCTAAAATAAGATTGGAATTATTGATATCGCCGCAATTTGGGAGACGGAATGGCAACTGTAGATCAGAATCATCTATATCAGAAACATTACCACTTAAAGAATAAAGTTTGTCACTGTCTCAAATAAGGCTGGAATTATTGATATCGCCGAAATTTGGGAGACGAAATGGCAATTGTAGATCAGAAACATCTATATCAGAAACGTTATCACTTACAGAATAAAGTTTGTCACTGTCTCAAATAAGGTTGGAATTATTGATATCGCCGCAATTTGGGAGACGGAATGGCAACTGTAGATCAGAATCATCTATATCAGAAACATTACCACTTAAAGAATAAAGTTTGTCACTGTCTCAAATAAGGTTGGAATTATTGATATCTCCGCAATTTGGGAGACGAAATGGCAACTGTAGATCAGAAACATCTATATCAGAAACGTTATCACTTACAGAATAAAGTTTGTCACTGTCTCAAATAAGGTTGGAATTATTGATATCGCCGAAATTTGGGAGACGAAATGGCAATTGTAGATCAGAAACATCTATATCAGAAACGTTATCACTTACAGAATAAAGTTTGTCACTGTCTCAAATAAGGTTGGAATTATTGATATCGCCGAAATTTGGGGAGACGAAATGGCAATTGTAGATCAGAAACATCTATATCAGAAACGTTATCACTTACAGAATAAAGTTTGTCACTGTCTCAAATAAGGTTGGAATTATTGATATCGCCGAAATTTGGGAGACGAAATGGCAATTGTAGATCAGAAACATCTATATCAGAAACGTTATCACTTACAGAATAAAGTTTGTCACTGTCTCAAATAAGGTTGGAATTATTGATATCGCCGAAATTTGGGAGACGAAATGGCAATTGTAGATCAGAAACATCTATATCAGAAACGTTATCACTTACAGAATAAAGTTTGTCACTGTGTCAAATAAGGTTGGAATTATTGATATCACCGAAATTTGGGAGACGAAATGGCAATTGTAGATCAGAAACATCTATATCAGAAACGTTATCACTTACAGAATAAAGTTTGTCACTGTCTCAAATAAGGTTGGAATTATTGATATCGCCGCAATTTGGGAGACGAAATGGCAATTGTAGATCAGAAACATCTATATCAGAAACGTTATCACTTACAGAATAAAGTTTGTCACTGTCTCAAATAAGGTTGGAATTATTGATATCGCCGCAATTTGGGAGACGGAATGGCAACTGTAGATCAGAATCATCTATATCAGAAACATTACCACTTACAGAATAAAGTTTGTCACTGTCTCAAATAAGGTTAGAATTATTGATGTCGACGCAATTTGGGAGACGGAATGGCAACTGTAGATCAGAAACATTATCACTTACAGAATAAAGTTTGTCACTGTCTCAAATAAGGTTGGAATTATTGATGTCGCCGCAATTTGGGAGACGGAATGGCAACTGTAGATCAGAATCATCTATATCAGAAACATTACCACTTACAGAATAAAGTTTGTCACTGTCTCAAATAAGGTTAGAATTATTGATGTCGACGCAATTTGGGAGACGGAATGGCAACTGTAGATCAGAAAAATTATCACTTACAGAATAAAGTTTGTCACTGTCTCAAATAAGGTTGGAATTATTGATATCGCCGCAATTTGGGGAGACGGAATGGCAACTGTAGATCAGAATCATCTATATCAGAAACATTACCACTTACAGAATAAAGTTTGTCACTGTCTCAAATAAGGTTAGAATTATTGATGTCGACGCAATTTGGGAGACGGAATGGCAACTGTAGATCAGAAACATTATCACTTACAGAATAAAGTTTGTCACTGTCTCAAATAAGGTGGGAATTATTGATATCGCCGCAATTTGGGAGACGGAATGGCAACTGTAGATCAGAATCATCTATATCAGAAACATTATCACTTACAGAATAAAGTTTGTCACTGTCTCAAATAAGGTTAGAATTATTGATGTCGACGCAATTTGGGAGACGGAATGGCAACTGTAGATCAGAAACATTATCACTTACAGAATAAAGTTTGTCACTGTCTCAAATAAGGTTGGAATTATTGATATCGCCGCAATTTGGGAGACGGAATGGCAACTGTAGATCAGAATCATCTATATCAGAAACATTACCACTTACAGAAGAAATTTTGTCACTGTCTCAAATAAGGTTGGAATTATTGATGTCGCCGCAATTTAGGAGACGGAATGGCAACTGTAGATCAGAATCATCTATATCAGAATCATTATCACTTACAGAATAAAGTTTGTCACTGTCTCAAATAAGGTTAGAATTATTGATGTCGACGCAATTTGGGAGACGGAATGGCAACTGTAGATCAGAATCATCTATATCAGAAACATTACCACTTACAGAATAAAGTTTGTCACTGTCACAAATAAGGTTGGAATTATTGATGTCGCCGCAATTTGGGAGACGGAATGGCAACTGTAGATCATAATCATCTATATCAGAAACATTATCACTTACAGAATAAAGTTTGTCACTGTCTCAAATAAGGTTAGAATTATTGATGTCGATGCAATTTGGGGAGACGGATTGGCAACTGTAGATCAGAAACATTATCACTTACAGAATAAAGTTTGTCACTGTCTAAAATAAGATTGGAATTATTGATATCGCCGCAATTTGGGAGACGGAATGGCAACTGTAGATCAGAATCATCTATATCAGAAACATTAGCACTTAAAGAATAAAGTTTGTCACTGTCTCAAATAAGGCTGGAATTATTGATATCGCCGAAATTTGGGAGACGAAATGGCAATTGTAGATCAGAAACATCTATATCAGAAACGTTATCACTTACAGAATAAAGTTTGTCACTGTCTCAAATAAGGTTGGAATTATTGATATCGCCGCAATTTGGGAGACGGAATGGCAACTGTAGATCAGAATCATCTATATCAGAAACATTACCACTTAAAGAATAAAGTTTGTCACTGTCTCAAATAAGGTTGGAATTATTGATATCTCCGCAATTTGGGAGACGAAATGGCAACTGTAGATCAGAAACATCTATATCAGAAACGTTATCACTTACAGAATAAAGTTTGTCACTGTCTCAAATAAGGTTGGAATTATTGATATCGCCGCAATTTGGGAGACGGAATGGCAACTGTAGATCAGAATCATCTATATCAGAAACATTACCACTTAAAGAATAAAGTTTGTCACTGTCTCAAATAAGGTTGGAATTATTGATATCGCCGCAATTTGGGAGACGAAATGGCAATTGTAGATCAGAAACATCTATATCAGAAACGTTATCACTTACAGAATAAAGTTTGTCACTGTCTCAAATAAGGTTGGAATTATTGATATCGCCGAAATTTGGGAGACGAAATGGCAATTGTAGATCAGAAACATCTATATCAGAAACGTTATCACTTACAGAATAAAGTTTGTCACTGTCTCAAATAAGGTTGGAATTATTGATATCGCCGAAATTTGGGGAGACGAAATGGCAATTGTAGATCAGAAACATCTATATCAGAAACGTTATCACTTACAGAATAAAGTTTGTCACTGTCTCAAATAAGGTTGGAATTATTGATATCGCCGAAATTTGGGAGACGAAATGGCAATTGTAGATCAGAAACATCTATATCAGAAACGTTATCACTTACAGAATAAAGTTTGTCACTGTCTCAAATAAGGTTGGAATTATTGATATCGCCGAAATTTGGGAGACGAAATGGCAATTGTAGATCAGAAACATCTATATCAGAAACGTTATCACTTACAGAATAAAGTTTGTCACTGTCTCAAATAAGGTTGGAATTATTGATATCGCCGAAATTTGGGAGACGAAATGGCAATTGTAGATCAGAAACATCTATATCAGAAACGTTATCACTTACAGAATAAAGTTTGTCACTGTCTCAAATAAGGTTGGAATTATTGATATCGCCGAAATTTGGGAGACGAAATGGCAATTGTAGATCAGAAACATCTATATCAGAAACGTTATCACTTACAGAATAAAGTTTGTCACTGTCTCAAATAAGGTTGGAATTATTGATATCGCCGAAATTTGGGAGACGAAATGGCAATTGTAGATCAGAAACATCTATATCAGAAACGTTATCACTTACAGAATAAAGTTTGTCACTGTCTCAAATAAGGTTGGAATTATTGATATCGCCGAAATTTGGGAGACGAAATGGCAATTGTAGATCAGAAACATCTATATCAGAAACGTTATCACTTACAGAATAAAGTTTGTCACTGTCTCAAATAAGGTTGGAATTATTGATATCGCCGAAATTTGGGAGACGAAATGGCAATTGTAGATCAGAAACATCTATATCAGAAACGTTATCACTTACAGAATAAAGTTGGTCACTGTCTCAAATAAGGTTGGAATTATTGATATCGCCGCAATTTGGGAGACGAAATGGCAATTGTAGATCAGAAACATCTATATCAGAAACGTTATCACTTACAGAATAAAGTTTGTCACTGTCTCAAATAAGGTTGGAATTATTGATATCGCCGCAATTTGGGAGACGAAATGGCAATTGTAGATCAGAAACATCTATATCAGAAACGTTATCACTTACAGAATAAAGTTTGTCACTGTCTCAAATAAGGTTGGAATTATTGATATCGCCGAAATTTGGGAGACGAAATGGCAATTGTAGATCAGAAACATCTATATCAGAAACGTTATCACTTACAGAATAAAGTTTGTCACTGTCTCAAATAAGGTTGGAATTATTGATATCGCCGAAATTTGGGAGACGAAATGGCAATTGTAGATCAGAAACATCTATATCAGAAACGTTATCACTTACAGAATAAAGTTTGTCACTGTCTCAAATAAGGTTGGAATTATTGATATCGCCGAAATTTGGGAGACGAAATGGCAATTGTAGATCAGAAACATCTATATCAGAAACGTTATCACTTACAGAATAAAGTTTGTCACTGTCTCAAATAAGGTTGGAATTATTGATATCGCCGAAATTTGGGAGACGAAATGGCAATTGTAGATCAGAAACATCTATATCAGAAACGTTATCACTTACAGAATAAAGTTTGTCACTGTCTCAAATAAGGTTGGAATTATTGATATCGCCGAAATTTGGGAGACGAAATGGCAATTGTAGATCAGAAACATCTATATCAGAAACGTTATCACTTACAGAATAAAGTTTGTCACTGTCTCAAATAAGGTTGGAATTATTGATATCGCCGAAATTTGGGAGACGAAATGGCAATTGTAGATCAGAAACATCTATATCAGAAACGTTATCACTTACAGAATAAAGTTTGTCACTGTCTCAAATAAGGTTGGAATTATTGATATCGCCGCAATTTGTTAGACGAAATGGCAATTGTAGATCAGAAACATCTATATCAGAAACGTTATCACTTACAGAATAAAGTTTGTCACTGTCTCAAATAAGGTTGGAATTATTGATATCGCCGAAATTTGGGAGAGGAAATACCAACTGTTGATCAGAATAATCTACATGAAAGACATTATCACTCACAGAAAAAAGGTTGTCAATGCTTCGTATATGATTGGAATTATTGATGTCGCAGAATTTTGGGAAAGGGAATTTCAACTGTAGAGGCAATTGTAGATCAGAATCATTTACATCAGAGACATCATCACTTACTGAAGAAAGTTTATAAATCTCTCAAATAGGGTTGGTTATTATTGATCCGCAATTTGGGAGAGGGAATGGTAACTGTAGAACAAAATTATCTACATCAGAGACATCCCCCACTTACAGAAGAATGTTTGTCTATGTCTCAAATATGGTTGAAATTATTGCTATCACTGCAATGGGGAGAGGGAATCCCAATTGTAGATGACAACTGTAGATCAGAATCTTCTACATTAGAGACATCATCACTCACAGAAGAATGTTTATCAGTCTCAAATATGGTTGGAATTATTGATGTCACCACAGTTTTGGAGAGGGAACGGCAACTGAAGGTTTCCACCATGCTCAGCCCCAATTGAAGGACTGTTCGGCCTATGAATTTATTTATTTTTATTGGCTACTGGCTACCCTAATATAAGCACGGAATCTTTCAGTTCACGTCATTTTGAAAATATTCCCCCAAATTTGCTTGGATAATAATAATAAAAAAAACATTTAAATAATTATGTAATTTTGTTAAAAAGGATTTGTTAGATGTAATTATATGCATTCGAACCAACATCTCTAAGTTCGGAAAATAACGCAGGGTATTTCAGATCCCTATCTACCTCTTGTTGTCCAGAATTGGCAAATCTAAAATGTAACTCACGGCATATTAAAAAAAAAAAACAAGTTGAGTTTAAATGCATGCGAATATGCCAATCATATTTGTTTGCGTATCTTCAAAACAAGATACAACTTAAATTCCCTATCATTAATGTCAGAGCCAGAGCTTCAAAATGTAATTGATCACTCGTAATCCTTTTGCGAATCTCAAACAGAAGAGAAAGGAAGTTTCAGTTAAAGCTATATATGTTTATAACGCAAGTTTTGGATGATGACTTAATCTATGTTTTTCTAAAGGAAATTATCTGTGTCAACCCGTTGTCACGCTGTATCTAATGTTACAATATGTTTCAAGTATTTGGGAAATTTTCCACCTAAAAGACCTTTTGAGTTTTTCCCATCCAGCAGTGTTGCCATATTTTTGTTTTTAGATATTTGTTGCGCTTTGTTCAAATAAGCCAAATTATTTACACTCAGAGATGTTTCACTTATGTTGGCATTAAATAAAAAATTCTCAATTTTTAACTTAAGAAAATTATTGAATATTATTAAGGTCTGGAGTGGCTTGACTCTGCAGCATTTTTCTCACGGGAAGAGTTGTAACATTTCATTCCCAGGAGAGAGGAACATTCATTCATTGACAAGTACATAATAACAGCCCATCACTCAAATTTGACAGCAGATAAGCAGTGTTGTGGATAATTACATCACATACAATTAGTGTTTTTGTTCAAATGAGAACAACTTGTCACTCAAATCTGATAGTATGTATTCAGTGTCATGAATAATGAGACTCATGAAATTAGCAATTGTCTGTGCGACCTTCACAGGTTGAAACACAGATGGAATATGGTCTACGCCATGAGTTGTTGCATTGTGATGGGTGATAGACCGTGGGCTGAGAAAATGCCTACTCTAATGAGAAGAGAGGGAAACTGACCTTTTGACGGTTTTTCTTAAAATGGGGTTTTTGGAGAAGAAAGAAGAGAGTTGACTAGTCGACGAAAAGTGTTTTTTTTTCTTTTTTTTTCTGAAGTGGCAGAATAGGCCGGTGTTTAACGCCTATTTCCAAAGGGATCTCCTTGTGGTTTCATGTATCACGCCAGGTGATAATCAAGATCTGCCGCAGACTACATAGTTTGAGATTCGACACAGATTCGAGAATTCTGAAAATCCCCGTCCTTGGAGTGAACTGTACTTGTGATTTAATCGTGCACTTGTGATCAAATTTATATTGTTAATTTTCATTTCTTAGTATAATAACCCGGAGTTCTGGATGTATATATATATATATATATATATATATATATATATATATATATATAATGCTTGTAAATAAAAATTCAAGTGTTCCCATGAACCTGAAAGTGGCCCTCTTCTTGAAGCCGTTATAGGTCTAGTATAGCGCATATCACGTTGAGGGAGTTAATCCGACAAGCTAAACTTAACTGAATGCTTATGTGTTTATTAGAAAGTGCAAATACATTGGCTGGAAAGTTCATTAATTGAACATAGATGAGAAAGATCAGTTGCACCCCTAGTAGTGTTCTTTCCAAATTGCAATGAAAAAAATCAGTGCATTGTAACAGGCCACTTTTTGACCATACTAGATAATGTGAAATTTGTGACATGTAGTCCGATCTGATGAAGAATGATCTCAGATCAATGTCCTCAGCATTCGTAAACAACATTGACTACTATTAATGTTGATTATGAAGGTATTACTTTTGATCGACTTATTCTAAATAAGAAAAAAAGTATCTATAATTTAAGTAAAATTCCCTTGAAAACCATTTTGTTTTCAAAATTAGACATTAGACTACATTTCAAATAAAGTGATTCATATTTACATATATATATATAAGAGATATCGATACAAATATTTCTTTAATTTTCAACTCGCATAATTTCTGATAATTTTTAAATATAAGTAACATTTTTGATAATATTTTTTTTTTCAATTATATTTTATCTAATTATAAGGATTTATTGCCATGGGTATCTCTAAAACTTAATTTATTCTATAATATAGATTAATTTTCTAATAAATGCTCACAATACTCCTTAAATCCTGCAGAGTTTAAAATTAAATAGCATTTAAATCCCACATGTTTGTTTAATTAAGCAGCGAAATTGGTAAGAAATATTAGCCTCACTCGAATCATACGACAAAAATTCTTATGACTCTTAATTTATTGATACATTTTAAAGAATTTATCTTAAACTTTCTTTTAAATATGGTAAATAATTGACAACAGAAGAAGGAAATTTCATATTGGATTTAAAAACAGCAATAAAAATTGCAAGATAGTTTTAAAAACTTATAGTTCCAGCATGTATAATCTAGTATATATGATTTAACGTTACTTGGCTAAATAACATAAACCTACTTTATTTTGGTAAGTTTTTATCGATAAGAAATATTTTCAAAAATTGAATATCTGGATACAGAATAATTGCAAATAAAAGTTTGTTCACTTTATTACATCACCTTCATCATATTATTTGTCCGTAGAAATAAATTGGTAATGTTATAAAGCTCATTATGTTGAATCATTGGTATTATTATAAAAATACGTTGTTATAAAACAATGGTATTGTTGTAAAGAACATTGTTATGTATCATTGGTATTTTTGTAAGACACTTTGTTGTAAGTCATTGATATTATTGTAAAATTTTGTTATAAATCATTGGTATTATTTAAAAAAGTTTTTAAAAATCATTGATATTATTTAAAAACTTTGTTATAAATCATTGGTATTATTTAAATGTTTTATTATAAATCAATGATATTATTTAAAAATTTTATTATAAATCAATGATATTATTTAAAAATACATTGTTATAAATCATTGATATTATTTAAAAAATATATTATTTTAAAACATTGGTATTTTTTTAAAAACACTATATATTTGTTTGCTGCTCCACGCATTGCTTATCACAGAAAAAAATGTTGTAAAACTTTGATATGGATACAAAGTGTTAAATTTATCAAAAAAGCTTCATTTAATTTTAAATTGAGGACAATTTCTTCTAGTGTTTTATGTGCCAAATAAAAAATATAATGGATTCAGAAAAAAAAAAAATTGAGAGTTCTTTGTGTTGTAGTTTTTAAATAATAAGAGATATCCATACTTTTTTTCCAATGTAAAGGATTTGAAAAGGATCGGTCAATTCCATTTTAGGCCACAAACGCGTCAAATCTCAATTCGTACCGAAAACACTGAATGCGCCATCTCACACTGCATTCCTTCTTTGTGACTTTTTCTCCAAAAATGAAACCCATATCGTTCCCCAACCATCGTATTCACACCTGAACTCAAAAGACCACTATCGGGACACCGTTTTGAGTCGATTGAAGAGATTCAACGTGAATCGCCGCGCGCTTTGTAGGCCATCCCTGCCGATTACTTTTTAGCATGCATTTCGAAAAAAAAAATTGGCATAAGTGCAGTGTGTCCGGAGAGGATAACTTTGAAGGCAATGAAATAACTTTGGAAGAATAAATAAAGAGTTTTTGAAAAAAAAAAATTGGTCTGACTTTTTAGGCACAATAGTATATTTTCCGAGAAAAATTATTCCCAGCATATTGATTTAGTTTGTCGTTCTATGGTCATTTTTTGCATACTTTAGGCTAGTTAGACCGGTACCTACTGCTTAACGTGGATTCTGAATCATTAACAAATATCAAATACAGTGCTTTTGAGGAATATATATATATATTTCTCAAAACACTTTATTTAGGATTTATCCTTATATTTAGGATTCTTATATATATATAAATCCTAAATATAGGGATCCTTAACATCCTGAAACCTACATCCCTTCCCTAACATACGTAACATAAAGAATGAGAGAAATATATAAATAAGTTATGATCAGTCGGAAACGGAGGGATTTGCATCCGTCATGTTCGAAAACACGGCTCCTGCGGTTGAGTGTTTAGCTGACGAAATTCGGAAATATCCACTGTAATACCGATTTTGCTGCATGTTAGTGTTGTGATCAGCTTCTTAAGAAACCACAAATGGCGCTAAAGGTCTCTCTCAAACCCGTAAAAGGATTTAGAGAAAAAAAATGAGCGTCATGTTTCACGTATTTGAAGCATTACAGGCACTCGTGTAATAATAATAATAGCACAATTCACCGCACGATTAAGGATAGGATTTTACATTTTGCACGTGGATTACCACTCGAAATGAAATTTCATCTCAATTTAGGATTCTTTTAATTTAGAAAGGTAACAAAAGTAATAGTGCAAGTACTTGAAGAACATTTTTATGAATTTAAATCACTTATTAAATTAAATTACCATCAAACTTACTTCTGATGCTTACTAATTAATCTGAAATATTTTTTACATATGTTTTTTTTTGTTCTTTTTCTAAGCCAGTTTTTATTGCGACTAATCCTCAGTGTCCTGCAGTGCGGGACGAACATCCCATGAGTAGTCTACTCATGGATGGAGGGAAAGGGGGCAGCTTCTGTTGTGATGGAGCACCAGCATATAGAAGTCTGACTTGGCTCAAGTGATGCTCTTACAGTCATATGAGACCAGGACCTACGGCTTACAAGTGGATTCCGAACCACTACAAACATTCATGGGACTTCCGGGACTCGAACTCAAAACATGTTTCACCGAGCGCCAGAGCGCTAATCCTCATGCCTCTAGAAGTATGAAAATAAAAATAAACATAAATATCGGAATATTAAATTAAAATCATTTACGAATTTCAGTTTATCGTGTGTGATCTTTTTTTTACCATTTGATTCATTGTATGAAAATTTTTTTTTCTTTATAATGCAGCTGGCAAACACAGACAGCTTGGTCTTTGGATGCCTTAAGGCAAGTGCTGCAGAGACGTACTCACTTTGACATTACCCAGGCGGCGCGTGTAACTTGAAGATAAGCCACAGACGTGGAGTAACAATGACCCCGCAACGCTCTACGATCCTATTAGGACCGGGACCTACTTCTTAAAGTGGATTCCGAACCATTACAAACAACCATGGCACCGCCGGGACTCGAACCCGAAACCTGTAGTACCGAGCGCCAGAGCGCTAGCCACTCGGCCATTCAGGAACGTTCTATGAACTTAAATATACAATATTAAATAATGGTTATATTAACTTCCACATTCTTAGAGAGAATTCTGAGAAAAATGTCTCAATATTATGTTTACTTTTTCAAAGTTAGAATAATCAGAATGGAATAGAGAGCATGTGACTTGATATTGAAGATCATTAGTCTCAGGAACACGCATGCATGTTTCAAAACACACACAATTAAAATCACATGATAAATGAATGTTTATTTTAAATGAAAGTTGTCGAAATGAATATTTTTCCACGAGGAGATGAATCTTTAATAATTATTTATTCAATTATTTTAATGTTTATCTTATTTTTTATCGCATTTTTTGTGGAAATCATGGAATTCATATCAAATAATAGAGAGTTTTTGCATACCGTACGTTAGTTACCGTAGGACGTCCGTTAGCTTTTTTTCCCATCGCATGCTCATAGGAAATTATGTTTCCTATGAGCTAAAGGACGTCCTACGATAACTAACGTACGGTATGCAAAAACTCTCTATTATTCACACGTATTAAAATTTGTAAGATGTTTTTATCATGGGTGAAAATGATGTTTACCTCGCTAGAGATCAGTGGCATCTCCAAAGATGTGAAGCTACAAAATTAAAAATAAGTTAGAGTATAAGTTATTATGTAAAACAGATTAAGCTTCTCTAATAACACGAGATTAATTAAAAAACTTATTTAAAATAAAATCTGATTTTATTCGTGTTTTAAAACTGGCATGTGCTGCTAAATATATGTGCTGCTAAATATAACAATTGGTCCAAATCAAGTCACGGACTCTGTAGTTCATTTTGAATTGTCCGGATTTCAAAATATAAACAGACTATTGTTTCAATATTTTCAAAATAGTGTCTAGAGATTAGTTTATAAATTACGATTATGACATTTCTTCCCGCAAACATAGCAAAAGACCACGCACTGTTCTAAATATTTTAAATTAATTCCTTACAACTGCCTAGAAGAAAAAAGTTCGCTTTTCTCCAAAGCTATTTTTTCTCCTAATTTGACCTTTGCTCATTCTGTTTTATTACATGCAACTGATTTCATCAACATCTACACTTTTGAAATTTTTGTTATTTTTCATTTTATAATTTTATTAAATAAATTATTCTTTTTTTTTTAAAAAAAAGGGGCATTTAATTATCTATTATGCTTATTAACTCAAAGGGCATGAGACCACCGCTATGTTTCAACATTTTACAATGAAGGAGCTAGTGGCCGCTACGCGGCCAAGGAAGTCCGTATTAATCTACAATAAGAGAGAGATTAGTTTATGTTTTTAAAAATTTAATTTAATCGTTATTTAACAGACTTTTCAATCTGAATTAGGTAGCGTTTTTTGCAGTATTTGAAGAATCGCTTCTTAATGAAGTTCTAGAGTTATTAAAGTTTGTTATATTTCTGTCGCTATTGAATTTGATACTTTAGGGTTCCGATTTCGCCCTTTTCGGCGCCAAATGAAATCGCCAAAACACCAATATCTTGTAACATCATCGGCAATTTTGTTTGTTTATAAGGAACTTGGCGAAACCCGCAAGGGATCGCCAATTAAACAAGCGTAGGTGCTAAACTTCTTTTCTTGTTATATTCTGACCACTTGCTTCATAAATTTCCTGGGTTATTGAACACTGGTGTACTCCCATGCCTATTCGTCCAGTAAAGTATATTCACATATGATAAATTGAAATTCCTGAAAGAATTTCTGTTTTTATAATTCTCTTTTCTTTATTTATTTTTATCTAATTTTTCGTTTACAAAAACAAATTATTTTCTTTAAAAATGATAAATTTGCATATTTTTTTTTCAAAATTTTTTTGTACCTTGTACATAAAGGCATCCTGTGTATTAATTTAATTTGCATATAACGCATGTCGTGCAATCTCTCGCACAAATTTTATATTTTATGTTTTATTGAAGGTAAAAAACGTTCTTGTAAAATGAACGAATAGCGAAATCTTGGAGCGAAAATTGTTCAATTTCTTTTCTGTAATAAGAAACATAGGCATTTTCACAATAAGAAGGTGTTATTCTTGCAATTAAACTAAATTTCATTGTTATCATACGAAACTGTATTATGGCTATGATTCTTTATCTGTTATATGGTTTGATTTGTCGCTCTACGCTTATTCTGTGCACACTTTAGGCTAATTAGACCGGAACCTAGTGCTTAACGTGGATTTCGAACCACTAACAAACATCCATGCCACCGCCAGGATTTAAACCTGAAGTTTAACCTGAAGTAGCAAAAGTTATCGGTTATATGAGAACTTGAAATTTCTGTTTATCTACAAACATCCATGCAGCCATTCTAAAACTTTACTTATAGACGAAGACTCTTAAACTTACAGATGATGATCTTAAAAGAGATTCTATTTCTTCTACTTCATTGGAACATCAACCACATGATGGGCCAAAGGCGTCTGCATGCTGGCAGATTTCGAGACAATAGAGGTTTTCTTTTTATGGGGTCCTACTCTCAACAGTCTTATTAGACCGAGACCTACGATATAAAGCTGATTCCGAACCCCTACAAACACCTATGGCATCGCCGGGACTAAACCACTACATCCTAAACCTGTGGTACCAAGAACCAGAGCTCGGCTTTCAGGCCCTGGAGTCAATTTACAAAACCTATTAAAAATAGAAAGTCATATACATAAAATGTTTAAAAATTACTTCTTCACAAAGTTTTAGAGTTATTAAAGTTGTTACATTCTTATAAAGTTTATTTATATGTTTGTTTATTATATAGTTATAAAGTTTGTTTGCTATTGAATTTGATAGTTCTTGTGAAGATTCTGCACTTTAGGGTTCCGATTTCACACTCTTTTAACACCTACAGAAATAGCCATAAAGTTTGTAACTACAGCGGTCATTTTGTTTGTTTAGGAGGTGACTTGGCGAAAACCGTAATGGAAAAAAATCGCCAAATAAACAAGTGGAATAAACTTTAATAACTTTAGAACTTTATGGAGAACAATTGTTCAAATACTACAAGAAACTACTAACAAATTCAGATAGAGAAGTCTGTTAAGTAATGATTAAATTAACTTTTGTAAACATGAACTAATCCCTAGACACTATTTTGACGATTTGGAACAATAATAAGTTGATATTTTGAAAGCCATATAATTCAAACTACAGAGCCAGTGACTTCATGTAGGTCAATCGTTTAATTAGTTAGTTAGCAATAAAAAATCAAAAGAACCTATACCTGTAATTATTCTAAGCTCCAATTGTTGATTTTATCAAATAAATTTGAATTACAACAACCCTTATACTGTAAATACTTTTTGACATAACATGTACAATTAGAAATCTAAATTAAGAATCTAATTATTCATGTAACTGAAATCGAAAATATTTGTTTTAAATCTTTAATAAAGAAGCATTAAAGTACTGTTTGTTGAAGAATCATATAATTAATTATTCTAAACTCCAATTGCTGATTTTATCAAATTAATTTGAATTACAACAACCATTATACTGTCAATACTTTTTGGCATAACATGCACAGTTAGAAATCTAAATTAAGAATCTAATTATTCACATTCTAATTCAAAATCGTTGTTTTAAATCCTTAATAAGAAATCATTAAAAGTACTGTTAGTTTAAGAATCATATTTCTCAAATTATTTAAAAATATAGTTGGACGAACTATGTTTTTTTATTCGCTAGTATATCTGCCTGAAATAATGACAAATCAATCAATATTTAAAATAGTTAAGTGCAAAAAATTAATGTACGAGCCGTCACAATTCTGAAAGAAATCTAATGAGGAAAATTATTTTTTGAAATGTGTAATGATCATACAAGTTTCGTAATAAGGTAAGGTGAGACAATGCATATTAGAGCTGTTACGCATTTTCGTGTAATGCCGTTCGAACATGTGACAACAAACGTATCGTAAAATTATTATGACTTCTACATGACCTTGGCTTTCGTATAAAAATAAAAGCCACATAACGCTTCCATTGTATAAGAGAGATCGGAAGAAACTGCAGCTTATGGGATTGGGCTGGCTTTCTATCTCTGCATTTCAATTCAATAATCTCTGTCTCTTGCAGTTTGAATTTTCTTGTCTTGCAATTCAATATTGTTAACCGAAAATAATTTATATATTTGTAAATGGCATCGGTTAATTAAATATTTGCACGATATTTTGTTTTCGTGTTATTGTAGTATTAGTATTTATAGATATAAAGTGACATTTATAAAGTGGTTTTATTTATTATTTTTATAATTTATTTATTTTTTGACAGATTTCAAACTTTATTTTCAAAATAATATTTTTAAATGAATACAGAACTATTATTATTTAATTTATTAATTTATTTATAAATTAATAAATTACTAATTTATTAATTAATGCTTTATTATTCAAAAATTATTATCAT
This sequence comes from Caerostris darwini, assembly GCA_021605075.1. Taxonomy (NCBI): domain Eukaryota; kingdom Metazoa; phylum Arthropoda; class Arachnida; order Araneae; family Araneidae; genus Caerostris; species Caerostris darwini. The sequence goes on from BPLQ01013776.1 coordinate 17,516, forward strand.
TAATTATTTTTAAATCATTAAATTTATTAAATAAAAAAATTAAAGGAATTACGATTTCATTAGAAACAGTTCACAGTAAAAATATGATAAATGATTTGATTAATTAGCTATTATAAATGATTATAAATTAAAAATTATAAATCATTACAAATATGATGATTTTTTTCTTTGGCATTTTAAATAGTAATAAAGCGCATCTCTTCTATATAAAAACAACAACAAACAATGTCATTTTTTCATTCATATATTTTTTGTATTGAAATGTTTTGAAATAGAGTTACTACTAAACAATTGCACATAGTACATATCAGTTACGTTTGAACAAAACTGAAATACAAGACACAGTGAGAGTTAAATTGATAATGAATGCTAATGAATGAATTTGATAATGAAGGAAATTAGTAAGAGGAGCAGAAATACTTGAAAACTCACATATATACTTTTGTAGTAACTGACCAATCCTGAAAAAAAAAAATTCATAGGAGTTGGAAAATTTTGAATGAAATCTATCTTGATATTCGAAGGTTTCATTCTTCCTTTCTCTACAATAAGACCCAAATATAGAATTTCGCCTTGGGTAAATCTGTATTTTTATGGTTTGATGGTTAAGTTTACAGTTTTAATATGTTCTATAACCTTTTAATATTTTTGTTCTTTAAATGAACATGAAAATATAGCAATCTTCACTTCTGGATTCACAATCTTCACAACTGGAAAGTAAGATAGGGACCGTTTTACAGAACTCATAAAAACCATTAAGTCCAAACGGCATTCTTAATTGAAGATAGGTTCCAAAGACAATTACAAAAGCTGCTAAATTCTGAGATTCTGAAGTTAGATTAATGTGTCCGAATCCTTTTGACAGATCAAGCTTTTATATTTAGCTTAGTGAGAACAGTATCGAGCCTTTCTTACTACTTGGCAAAGGAAAAAAATTGGTTTAGTAATTTCATTAATTTTTGATAGTCGATAGGATATTTACCACAAAAGTATGCTACCAAAACATTCTGGAAAATTAATCACATTTTTCAGTTTTTCTATTTGATTTTCTTCAAACGATTTCATATGTTCATCTCCTGATTATTATTATTAGATTATCTCCTTGATTATTACTGATTTAGATTTAATTGGAATCTTATTTTTTTTTTTCTAATGCAGCTGGCAAACACACTTAGACAGCTTGGTCTTGGATGCCTTAAGGCAAGCGCTGCACAGACGTACTCACTTTGCATTACCCAGGGGGGCGTGTAACTTGAAGATAAGCCACGGACGCCGAGTAACAATGCCCCCGCAACGCTCTACGATCCTATTAGGGACCGGGACTCACATCACGGCTAAATGGGATTCCGAACCACTACAACATCCATGGGCAAAGCCGGGATTTGAACCCGATACCTGGGGTACAGAGCGCTAGGCATTCGGCCATCAGGCCCCCTTTTTGGAATCCGAATCTTCATTTTTTTAAATTTGTAATTATATTACATTTACATTCTCAGTTTGTTGTTTTTAACAAGTTTACATGATAAAAATCGTTATTTTCTTAATCAGTGAGAAGTACCACATAATTAGTCTCTCATAGATGTTACATAGTCTTAGCTGGACTCATCCAATGAACTGACAGTTTGTTAGAATTTGAAGGAGTTACCTCCAAAACTTGATCATCTTATTTAAAATTTGGAATTATAGTCTTTCTATCGTACAATCTTTATTTATTTTGTTTATTTTTCATTTTGAGTAACTTCCATGTGTTAAATAATTAATGCTTGGCTTTTCTTCAAGGGATCCATATTATTGGAAATCTATCCAAATACGGGAGTTGATGATACTTCACCTTGAACTAAATTTTCATACGAATATGTGTTTGCAAGTTTTTACCATAGATTAATTCAGCTGGTGTGAATCCATTACTAGCCTATACATCTGTTAAAAATGCAAATAAGGCACGTAGAAGAGTTGACTACTGAGTTGAAGCTCCAATACACAAAATTCGCAAACTTTTTAAAGTTCTATTAAACCTTATCACAAGATTATTTTGGGGGGAGGTTATATTGAACTATGAACATTTTTTATGCCAAAATTTCTTAAGAAATTCGCTAGTTAACAGCACTGACAAATGATGTAAATTGATTTCATTGCAGTTCTCGGTGAAACTCCATACGGGTAAAAACCTATAGAAGAAAGTCAATGACTGATGCCGAACTTATGGCTAAAGCTGGAATAGCATCAGGATACCTTGAAATTAAACACATGATTGCTATAAGATATCTTTTGCCAGATGGTGTTTTCCGTAATGGATCCATTTCATCCACATTCAGCTTAGAAAATACTTCATCAACAACAGGAATTAATTTTAAAAGAGCCTTTCTCTTATGTTGAGGTGTTTCTACCCATTAACATTCTTCAATATTTTAATAATAATTGGGTCTAAACCATCTCTAGTTTTGGTGTTTCCTAAATGAGAATTGTAACTTCATGACAGAGTTCCTTTAATTACTCGCGGTATTTTTCAGGAAATATCAATAATTTTCATTCAGCTTTGTTTCTATCGCACTTCTTATAAAATGGTAGATCACACTCAAACCCATATTTATGATTCTTTAAAGAAGATGATTTTGCAAATTCTAATAGTGATTTCAAACCTTCACTTCGTCTTTGAAATTTGATGAATTTCTTTCGAGTAACTTTATCAATTCAGAAGGAATATCTTCTTGATCCACCCGAGGAAAAATTTTGATTTTTTATTTTCTGTCATTTCTTCTGAATTTGATTCTAAGTCGCCAGTCATATCCTTGAGAATATATTCTTCACGACTCTCCTTTTCCTTTTGTGGATGAGTTTTTACTTCGCATAACTTAAGTTCTTGTATAACTTAATAATTTTTTTTTCTTTTTCCAACAGTTGTTTTATTTATCAAAAAATAAAAATATTTACCTCAATCTAAAGCTGCAAATTTGGCAATAACGTGTCTCAATTTATAATTTATTTCGACATATACTAAAGACAAACAGCTTGAATTCTCTTCCAAGAGAGTTTTCACCCAAAAGCAATCTCATATGCTTTTACATATTTATTGAGTATTAAATCAATATTTTCTCAAGTGTCTGATAATATTTACATTCCGATTCCATTAACTTTGCCAATACTAATGAGATTTTGATTCTGTTGTTTGGTTGGATGCTACAACCTTCCATTTTTTTTTAACTTGAGACAATTTCGAAAAGGTGAATATGATCCATACTCATAACATTGCAATTGCCTTCTTTTTACATAGTCCAGTCACATTAATGTGACCACCACCTACTTTCGACGTCAACGTATAATATTATATATAAATTAAATAAAAAAAATTATAATATATAATATAATATATATACATATATATATATATATAGATTATATTATTCTGGCTTTTGACAGGTGGTCACATTAATGTGACTGGACTGTGTATAAATTATTTTTCTATTTTTTCACTTGTATTAACTCTTTCTTCCCAGCCCATAGCGGTTTAAATTCACGCGTAACTTAATATTTCAAGTATTTAATTTGAATTTTATTATTTTTTATTAATTAATGCATTTCAATAAAAATAAAATAGATATTTGAATAAGTTTCTGTCAAAATCTCAGATGGTTTTAATGCTTTCATTCCATGTAATTATCCAATCAATATGAATCATTATCATAAAAGTGGAACTTCTGCATTCATCTTAGGAGCCTCTTGTGGGTAATTAATATTCGAAGGTGAATAACAAAGTACTAAAACAAACAGTTTAGTATAAATAATGCTTTGATTCTATATTATTACCCAATTAATATCAGTCATTATCACACTAATAATGCTAATAATTTAAAAATAAAAAGCAGCAGCGAAAGAATCGTGCGTGACAACGCAGCCCAATGTCAGAAACGAAGAACAAAATGACTATTTAACAAGGCAAGATCTTGATTAAGAATTCTTTTACAGCATTGCGATAATATCACAATAAAAATACCACAACTGTTGTATTTCCTTACAATTTTTTTAAATTAAGATGTTATAGAAAAATGTCATGAATTGTGTTAGGTGGTGTTTTTTACTGTGAGAACTATTATAAATTATTGTGTTTTGGTCTTTTTTTTCTTCAAAAATTTAATATAAAGTAAAACAATGTGTTTTTAATTAAATTTTAACAAAGCAATGTGTAGAAATTTAAAAGTCAAATATTTAAAGGATAATAAATAATTTTAATGTAAAACAATGTGTTTTTAAATAAATTTTTTAAATTTTAAATAAATTTTATTTTTTTAAATGATAGCAATTATCTAACGTTAATTTTAAATTATATTTAACATACCGTTTAGTTCGTTACCAACAAAGATGTTTAAGTAGAGAATATTAAAAATAACTGTAAATACTTATATAAAAAAAGCAAATAAGTAGCAATAAAATATTTTAGATTTTAAATTTGTTTTGACCAATTGTTTATATTTTTAATTGATTTAATTTTACATGTAATTCCAACTTACAAGCAAATTTTTAAGATAAACTTTAAAATTTTGAATTACATATAATTAAAAGTGGCTATGCAATTAAGTTTTGTTTTATTTTTCAATTCCTTCTATTAGCTCGCACTCTCCCTATATATATCTTGTTCAAATTTTCAATCGTTCATAAAATACTTTTTATTCATCCACTCAGGTTCAAATACATTTTTTTAAACTTGTAGTGGATGGCACTTGATGTTAATGCAGTGTTTTCAAATATTAATTCATTCATTAAATTAAATTAATTAATTTTAGTTTTTTTATTTAAGTTGCATATATCTACCAATAGATGGCGCCAGATAAACTTTAAAAAATGAATGAAAATTATTTATAAAGGACTTTCTGTAATATATTGAAAAAAAAGTAGGAGGTGACTTTAATTTTTTTTTATATGTTACTTGTTTCTGTTGTAATTACAATCAATTGACTTCATATTAATGAAGTATATTCTACTACTACTTAATACATGCATCAATTTAAAGCAAACCTTTTAACTTCTTTGGCTGTTAACATTAACTATTTAACATCACTCATAAAATATTGCTGTATTATTGAGCAAAACCTTTATAAAACTGTAGAATTTAAATATGCATCACATATCACATTATATTAATATATGCATGAATTTAAGATGCGCATATATATACAAATCAACATTTAAAGCTGTTGGAAAGTTTATAGGTAAAGTGTTTTTCTCTTTTAATTCCTTTTTAAAAAATATTTAGCTAGAAATTCTTGGTTTTAGGATCTTAAGTAAGTTTCAGAAGGGCCAAAAGTTTATCAAAATGAAGGCCAGCAGCTACGAATGACTAATACTTTTCGAACTTTAAGAAACCCTGAAATGACAGAAGAAAAAGAAGATAGGAAAACCAAAAACTCACCCAACGTGATCAACGAAAATCGTTACTGGTGGAAGTTCGGCAAGGCCCAATTTCAAAAAATTACATATGTTGAACTGTCTATAACTACATAAAACGCTCAAAAAAAGTTCGTCTTCAAAAACGGATGCACCATCCGAAGTGGAATGAAAGGACACATGAAGAACCGACTGCAGTGGGCTAAAAAGACCACATGTCTAGCTCAGAATGGATATTCAATTTCCATGCATCAATTTAGAAGAAACTTAAACCGTTTTTTTCCATTCTTGAGGGTTGTTAAACTAAATCTTCTCCCGTATCTGACTGGATTTTTCAGCAAGATGCATCATTTCACACCAAATGGTGTTAAAGATTGGTTTGTAATATTGCCTTTTCTCGACATTGTCTAATAGGGGCAATGATTGTATGTCGTGTTTACAAGGGTGGAAAGCAGTTTAAATCTGTTTTAAAAGTTTGTATGGGAATTTTATGCATGAAATCACATTATATTAATATACTGAATTTAAGAGCATATAGTATACAACCAGAAGATAATAATCTTAGAATAAGCTTTTAAACCAATAGGTCAAGACGTTAAATTAAGAAAAAAAATATTTATGTGGATGTATTAGTTCATAGGATGAAAGTACGTATTTTTTCCCGTTAGCCATAAAAATCATTCAGGAATGAGACTAGACAGAGAGTGTTGAAATCACCTAATACTGTAGTAGTATCTAAAACATGTAAAAATAGCATTTTTTTTCAATAGTTTCAGCATGGTAACCGTTAGTGATGGAGACAGTGATCTGGCAGATAGATTTCAGCCTGTACTTCTCCAGTTGCCCACCTTCATCTAATACGATTTCCCTCAACTTGATCTCAGGTGTTTTTATGAGCATAGATAATTCACCACTAACTGCATCTTCACGATCTTTCCTAAGGATAGTGCAGCTCTTATTTATTCTTTTCCACAGTTTTGGATGAAGCATCCAAAAATATGAAAACTTATGTTGATGGCGTTAAAAAATATCAAAATTGTGGAAACTGCCCTGATGCCGAGCTCACTCCTCATCATGTCTTTGACTGCCTAGCTGTTGCAGCCGCCATGTATTGACCAGACCATCCTTTAGAAGAGGATTGATACTCCCAACTGGCAATCGACATAACCAATATTATTCCGGAACACCATGATATTTGATTCCCTTGTACTCTTCAGGGGATACGACAGTAACAACAACATAAAGAAAAATAAAAGCAGAAAATATAGTTTGATTCTTAAGAAACCATTATCGTTGATTTCGTTATTTATGTATACTTTTCATGCAATTATTCTGAAAAAAATAATTAAATTTATTTGCACTTAAAAAGCTTTAAATGTTTAGGCCGGTATATTTTGTTCGACCGCTTATGAATTCCGCGAGCCATAATCTGTTAAGTTATATAGAATACAATTAATGTTGCTCATTATAGAATTAATAAAGGAATAAAAGTTTATATTTATATGACTACTTTATAAAATAACTTTAAATATACATAATATATTAAGAGTTTTAATAATTAATTATTAATTCATTAATAAAGAATATCTTTACATTTTTTGCAAACCATTTTTAACGTATCATCGGATTCTTTATATTGTGTTCATATAATTTTGCTAATGTGTCATTGATTTTTCTCAACTTTTCTGAAAACGTAGGAGGAGAATAAGCTTTCGAGGGAGGAGTTTCAGCCTTACGTTTGCGTGTCATACAAATTAATCTCCATTTTACGAAGAATCATGGTGGGCCTGATGGTCTCAGGCATTAAACAAAGGTGATGATTTCAGAGATTATCACCATATTATATGCTTCCCATATGATGTTAGTCATTATACCCCATATGATCAATTCAAAGTCTCATTGAATAGATATACCAGTGTACCATTATTAAAAAGGTGAACTAAACAACAGATTTTATAAGCCGATTGAACTTGCATCATGCAGTTAGAATAAATTACTGTTATATAGTATAAATTATTATTGAATGTGAATTTGTGTTTGTTGAACTTCTTCACAGAAAGTTTTATCCAGGATAGTATGAAACATTTGATGGTGGGAGAACAATGTATTAGCACGACTTCATCGACTAACTTCCTTGTATTTGCGCGTTATAGTTTCTATTGATTGCCTTCAATTTATTCTTAATGGATTAGTCATATCCAAAACAATGGATAACGCTCGATTATGTGTCCCAGCTATCCAACACAGCAACATTTTCTAATAAGCTAAATTAATGTTGGATTCTGTTTTTAAGATTGGACGTAATCCGATTCGTGGCCCAGCGTTAACATGAGTAACCAGCAATCAGAAGGACACAAATTCAAATCATCTGGCAGTTTAGTATTCAGAAATGATAGATGATTATGACAGCATATATATAGAGAGAGAGAGAGAGAAAGAGAGATAGACAGATAGATAGATTTTTTATTTCCAATGGCAAGGCAAGTACAAGTAAAATAATAAAAATAATAATAACAAGGAAACAAATACAAAAGAATAAGCGTCTAAAAAAGGCAAAGATGATCGGAAGTCATTGCCTTAAGAGTTCTCTCGCAAGCCAATAAAGCGCTGTCTCGAGTCGCTGTCAAGTACCGCACATCGTCGGAGGTGGTCCCTGCTCATTGGGTCTGTTGAACCACATAGGGGACAGCCAGGGTTCGAAAAGATTTTAATGCGATTTAGATGTTCTGCTAGACAGTCATGGCCAGTCAGAAGTCGGAACTAGGCGACAGCATGCCTTCAGACTGATTGCTGGATATTGTTAAAAGATCTTCAGCTCTCCAACGCTTTGACTTATCCCATCTTGAATTTGTAACTTGTAGCTTTTAGCTATTATTTGTTCGATATATAGTTTTTTATAGAATGGAGTGACAGTGACGAAGATCTCATTTGAAATAGTTTTGAGATAGATAGATAGGTAGATATCTCGCTTCGACAGCCATAATCTGCTTGGTAGGAGTTGTCCAGGCTTTCTGTCATAGCACTCAAGTATTGAATTAATTACCCCATATATCTTCTCGGAAGGTATATTTTCTGTTGATGTAGGGGAATGTTTGGGACATAGATTACGGATACCCAAAGCTGTCAATGTATATAAAAATTAATAGGTCTTACGCAAGTGTCAGAAGTGCAAGCACATGCAGTTGCACGTTCGTTTCTGTTTCCATCTCTGCCGGGGCCAATGCTGGCGAGAGAAAAAAAAAGAAAGAGAGTAAGTCAGGGGTGAAATCGGGGCAAGTACCTTTTCCGTTGGAAGCTCTCGCGCATGAATACATTATTTATCGTCACGACCGAAAAACGTCGAGAGGGAAAAGGAGGTGTAATTGACTCCGCTTCGTACACTTTTGCTTTCACTTTTGTTTCTTTCTAGAAAAGATGTGCTTCTTAAGGTATTACACGGGACTTAAAATCAAAAGAAAAAAAAAATGGTAAAATTGAAAATGAGCTCATTTTGCTGCTACTTTTTGTAATAATAAAAAGATTAATAAAGTAATCATGGAGGCCCAACATGCCATTTTCGTCCTTCTTTTTGATGTTTTATTGCTTGAAAAAAAGAATAATAACTAAAAAGTCTTTTAAAAATATGTTTTTTTAAATTTTGTATGAGAAAGCTTAATTTATTTCGTCAAAAATTGCTTTTTTATGAAGATTAAGAAATAAAAAAAATGATTTTATTTATTTTATTTTATTTTATTTGCGAATTTTATTTCTTTATACAAATTCTGTATACAGTTTAAAAATAATAAAATAAATAAAAAAAAATTAACTCTTTAGGCTCCATGGCTAAGAGCGTAGCGGGTTTCAGTACGGGTTGAGTCCCGCGTTGCCATGGAGGTTTTGTGTGGTTCGGTATCCACTTTAAACCATAGGTCCCGGTCTTTAGTTATGACTGTATGGCGTTGGATTGAAATAACCGTACCCCTTCAAAAAAGAAATTCGATTCTGTTGCGAAATCCTTGGCAGAAGGCCTTGGCCATCATGGGGCTGTCAGCGCCTGTCGAAAATGCTGGCTATCGGAGCCTTTTGAATTCATTTACCACGTGAACTCTTTACCACTCGCATAACCTTGTAACCGTACTTCGGTGTAAGAATGTATCCCTGGATTTTAGAACTTTCTTGTTGATAGTCATTCGTGGTAGACGCGAGTTTTTCTGTCTGTATTTCTATTGTTTATTTTTTGTGTGTCACTTCGTCATTGTAATATGTAAATAAAATGATTTGTAAATATTTATTTGAATTGACTAACTACAGCCCGATCTTTTGGATATCTCATTGTTACAAATAATTGGACTAGGAAGGTTCTTGTTTTATACTAAAATTTTTTTCATTGGCGGATCGTTTTGGTGAGATAAAAACGCCAATGAAGATTTGGTTTAAAAAAAAGAAAAATAACTACTAGGAACTGCCAAAAATAACTGTATAACTGAACTAATTCTTGTGAAAAATTTCAAAATTAATTTATTTTTGATACTGAGTCAAAGATTTTTTGGTGAGAGCATGGTATTTAAAAGATAAAAAAGATAATCAATTATCATGTCTATTTTAGCAAAAAAATAAATAAATAAATAAATAAATAAAAAAATAAATAAATAAGGCTGACAGGTTTAAATTTAAAAAATATTCAGTTTCAGGCAATATTTTATCCATTTATTTTATCTGCTTTTGATCTTGCGAACACCATTATTTAAAACACCAACATTTTTAATTGTTTTTATAAATAAAAATGCGTATAAAAATTCCTGTATTAAAAATTTTATCATATACAAAAATAATCATAATCAGTTTGTAAATATCTCCCTTCCCTTGTTGTTTTTATTTCATAGATGATATTTTGATTTATGAATATTTATTTTATCTACAGTTTCTTTACGATTCAGTGATAGGCGTCTGATAATTTTACCGACTGTCATTTCCTTTTCCACATGACCTTTTCCGTATTCGAATAAATAGCTGACAACATTCAATACAAACCGGATTGTTTTCTTAAATTATTTAATTGAATTTTTTAATAGAGCCTTTATCAGGCTGTTATATTATTTTCATAACGAAAAAAAAAAATTCCGGGCTAATTTACACTAATTGAAGTTGTCAGTTATGTCTTTGTTCGGAAAAAATCAAAAGTAAAAATGAAATACCTGACTAACCTGCCTGATAAGAAGGTAATATCAACCCTGAAAACACAAGCCGGAACTTTTTCTGATCCAAATGAGAGTCCTATGGTGCTGTAATTATGATTAAAAGGCCATTGACAGTAGAAAATACGTGTCTGGTGTTGAAAAAGTCTTATTAAAGGTGCTGTAATTGGGAAAAAGGACTATTATGTGACAACACACTGAAAATTCTTAAACATCTGAACCCATTGGAATTGGCTTCATACATAATGAGCATTCGTAAAAAGGTAGGATGTTTTTATAGTTTCAAACGTTGTTTAAAAATGTTTCTTTTTTTTGTCTTTTTAAAAAAACAAACAAACCATTTAAACGAGTCTCTTTCCGTGAGAAAATTCACTTTCGATGCATATCACTTTTCAGCTTTTAAATATTATGGCCACTCCGTGTGAGTCATGTAATAACAGCGAGAATTCTTGGCATGTTTGAAATTCATGTCATCACTCCATTTTGCTTTTTGAAGCCTCATTGAAAACGTCCTACGAGGGATTCTCTATCTTGTAGCATTCTTAAACCACGTTTTCAGGCAGAAACTAAAGAAGAAAAATACTGAAGAATTAGAGAAAACATTTGTGCCAAGTCGTACATAAATTATTGCAATTTTAAATATATCCCTGAGCAAAAAAGGATAGTGAAAATACACAATCTGGATATCCATCATCTTTAATAACCAAAAACATTGCAGCATATTAATATTTATGTATAGTTATGACGTATTATACGTAGTTAAGAAGAATCTTTTGTTTAATTACTGAGCAAGTCTAAAAGTAGTAATGGCTGCTATAAATTTAAGGTAATTATGGCTGCTATAAATTAATCGTGAAATAAAAATAGGAAATGTGAATTTGGTAATAAAATGAAATAAAAATTTCATTTTCCCATAGTTCTTTTCATTGATTTATGAAGCTATTTCCCATTGAACCCTATGTGCCAGGTGGCCATGTTCGGCTTGCGCGGCTCAAGGTAAAAAGAGGTTCTCAACTTTTAGCATTCTTGTACCATGCTTTTAAGCAGGAAAAAGAAAAGAAAAAAAAATACTGGTCATACATGAATTATTGCAAATTAAATATAGTTGCTTAGTTAAAAGAATGGTAAAAATTTACAATCTGGATATCCATTATATTTAATAACCAAAAATGTTAAACATATTTACTTATAAATTTAAGAGTTCTTAAATAGGAATTGTAAATTTTGCAATTAAATAAAATAAAAACTTCATTCTCACATAAATCGTTTCATTGATTTATGAAACGATTTCATACCATATGTGCCTTGAGGCCATGATTGGTTTGCGGGGCTCAAGGCAAATTGCTTACAATTTTAATTGTAAGAAATCTTGGTCGAAGATGGTTGACGTATCTCATTTTACATTTTAAAGCTTCACTAAAAGCAGCATACAAGGGGTTCTGTATCTTTTAGCATTCTTGAACCACGTTTTTAGGAAGGAAAAATGAAAAGTAGAGAAACAAAATAAAGGAGACTTAGCTGGAAAAATTGCGACAAGATATTCAGAAAACATTGCAAATTAAATTATAGTTGTTGAGCAAGACGAATAGTGAAAATACACAATCTGGATATCCATCCTATTAAATAACCAAAACTTCTTGCAGCATAATAACATTTACGTATAATTATGTGTTGAGAAGAATCTTTGGCTTAATTATTGAGCAAGTCAAAAAGTAGTAATGACTGCTATACAATTAAGGGTTCTTCGAGAAATAAGAATAGGAAATGTAAATTCGGTAATTAAATAAAATAGAAGCTTCATTTTCACACAATTCATTTCATTGATTTATGAAACGATTCCACATTGAACCATGATTGCTTACAATTTTGATTGTAAGCAATCTTTGTCTCTTCATATCGAGGCATCATTTTACTTTTTGAAGCTTCACAAGTAAAATGTTGACAGCCTACAAGGCGTTCTCTATCTTTTACCATTCTTGCACCACGTTATCAGGAAGGAAAAAAGAAAAGAAAAATATTGGAGACTTGTGTCAAGACGTTCATAAAATATTGCAAATTAAATTATAGGAGTTCTGGGTGATTTAAACAACACACTTTTATCTTGATGGTGGAGAAGCGTTGCTTTAGGTCAATTCCCATTGAAATTTTATGCCACACGTTTTATAGCTAGAAATATATATAATTAATAAAAAATAAATGAGAAAAGTAATGAAATGAGAAAAAACTATAACATTAGAAGGAGGCCCACCATCCGGTGTGTCTTGCAGTAATGGCACTTCAGATGAAGGAATGAGGGGAAAAAACAACGGATTACATGTTAAGAACAGTACGCGGTCTTTTTCTATTTTTAAACAAAGAAATATCATACCGAGGGAGAGAATTTAAAACCGAATTGCAAGTGTGAGGAAGATTATTGTAGAAAACGTTTAGAAATTTTAAGTATAAATTTGCGAATGTTTGGGAAGTTAAGCGATTATCTAATATCCTGATTCCTGAAGTATCAAAGATTAAATTATAGTTGCTGAGCAAAAAGAATAATAAAACTGTACAATTTGAATATTCAACCTATAAAAAAACCAAAAATATTAATAATATTTACGTATAAATATAAGGGTCTTTGAGAACCAAAATGTAATTTTGTTTCTTAGCAAAAAATACTAATAATGAATACCAAAAATCTTAATAATATTTACGTTGTCTATTAACACGAATCTTTTGTTTAATTATTGAGCAAGTCAAAAATATTAATGGCTGCTATAAATTTAATCAGAATTCGACAAATAAAAATAGGAAATGTAAATTTTGTAACTAAATAAAATAAAAACTTCATGCTCCTATAGTTCATTTCAATGATTTATGAAGCTATTTCACATTGAATCATGTGTACCTGGAGACCATGTCTGGCTCGCGGGGCACAAAGCAAATTGCTTACAATTTTAATGGTAAGCAATCTTGGTTTTTCAAGAAATACAAATCAAATGAAATGAATCACTATAAAATATAAAAGCTGCTCTAATTTATTTCTGTTTAACAAAAAAAAAAAAAAAAAAAAAAAAAACCACGTTCCCTTTTAATATCAACAAGATCATGCTGCAATTGACTATTTTCATCCACCCTGTAGGTTTTCATTTTAAGACAGAAAAAGAATAATTTAAATTAGTTTTCAGAAGTTGATATTGACTTACATTCATACTTTTTAAATACCGTTCGATCAAGTTATGAAACTATGTTTGACCTTGAAACAAACCAATTCCTTCAACATATTTGAATAAGTCTCGATTTATTTTAGAAATTACTTTGTGTTCTTTACATTTTAATAATAACAAAATTTGCTTGGTCTCCACGATAATATTTCTTTAACCTTTATGATGTATTTTAGGTCAATCTTAAATTGAAATAACATAGTTAACTGTTTATAAAATGGTTAGAGTAAAACATACAAATGAAAACGATCATTGCCTTTTTTATTTCATTTGTGTCGAATTCTCTGATGATTTTTCTTTTTTACAATGCTGTTAAACTTGTATAATTTACGTGGGCAGATATTTTCTTGATGATTTCCAGAAAACTCTCCATTTTTTATTTATTTTTGTATATCACTTGGCTTACCCAGGGGGCGCGTGTAACTTGAAGATAAGCCCCGGACGCGGAGTAACAATGCCCCCGCAACGCTCTACGATCATATTAGACCGGGACCTACTTTTCAAAGTGGATTCCGAACCACTACAAACAACCATGGCACCGCCGGGACTCGAACCCGAAACCTATGGTACCGAGAGCCAGAGCGCTGGCCATTCGACCATTCAGGCCCCACGAAGGATATACCGGAGAGATATATATACTGAGAGATATACACCGAAAGGATATACCGGTCTTTACCGTGTCTATTTCTGGAGTAAACATGGAAAGTTTCGGTTCGCCATTGTCTATAGGGTTTTAAACACAATTCTCTCAGTTGTCAGTTTCAAAGTCTTGCATTTTATCCACCAGGCTTCTCCAGTCCCTTAAAGCGGCCTGGTGACCAATTGGCTAATGCTGTGGCCTTTGGTAACACAGTCTTCAGGTTCGAAATCCACGTTAAAGTGTAGGTCCTGGTCTAATTAGCCCAAAGTGTGCACACAATGACCGGAAAGCGACACACCAAACCGTCCCTTAAAATTAAATATAATAAGTGTTATTATGTAAAAAAAGTTTTTTTTTTTTTTTTGATTGTTGAGTGATTTGTTGTAAAGAATTCTCCAACAGATTTGGCTAAATTTAATTAAAAATAAAAACATATAAATGTCATGAACTCTGAAGAAATTTATGAATCTGCTTTTTAATTTTTATTGCAAAGTATTCACATTGAAAAACTTATACCATCCCAAATTAACTGAACGAGTTGATTGTTTAGTGCTAGAAAGCAATTCAGTTCTTTTTTGAACGTAATCGGTTGACCCGAACGTGTTCTGTGCTGACTCGATCTTTGCCCTCCGCGAGAGCCGAGGGAGGAGGCCCGAGAGAGAGGATCGAGGCGTTGCCTTTTGTCAGGTGCCGCGAACGAGTGATGGGGCGAAATGGCAGTGTCGGCTCTTTGCCCATGTTTCCGGGGCAATATCCGGTACTCCGCCCTCCCCGTCACAATGAACCGACCAGCGCCCGGCCTATGCAAATCAGCCGCCTTCCCCCCCTACCTGCTTAATTTCGGAGATGACAGCTCGTCGCTGAGCACATCACTTCGAATATAGGTCGGTTCGGATCGTAATATTTTGACGGATTGAAAAGGAAGGGCAGTGTTTATAGCTTTCGGTTTTTATTATTATTTTTTTAATCCGTCAAAATATTTTTTTCTTTGACTTTTAAAACATTGTTGTCTAGTACAGCCTCCATTCGTCGTCAAGTATGTCGGTAAAAAAAATAAAGATTTATCAGTTCAGCAAGTCTCGAACCTGATTGACGGCTGTCATGTAATCATGGCATTCTTTAAGATAAAATCTTAGATATACATTTCTTTTTCATGGTGTTTTTGATTTATTTTCATCAAGGACATCAAGTCGAAGGTGGATAAAGAGTTGAGTTTTAACACTGAAGAGCTTGGTCCAGAGCGCGTATCCCAGCTAATGATACAGAAAAAAAATTCTAATATAGGGATAGGCGAGATAAATCTGTTGACTAGAAAATATAACCATTGGTATTAAGGAGCGGGATGACCATTCCTTCCATGATACCATTCTTGAGGATGTTTGGTACGAATTATAGCTCTACAATGTCCCTGCAGAATAACAGAGCTTCTGGACTGCACCTTAGGCAAATTCAGCTTTGCAGCCTGGACAAAGCTGAATTTGTTACATAACTGTCGTTATTATGCCAAATGACCTCAGCTGAAATTGTTCTGCATTGAAAGGATACAATACATTGGCCAATGAAGATCAAACATTATTTGGTGGGAAAAGAAAAGAGGACAAAATTTTAGGTGATTATGAAACACTTTTAAGAATAATCGGCCATATTTGTATGTCATATGGTAAAAAACCTAGAAAATCTCCATCACAAAATCTACAGCACTAATGATTAAAGAATCTGCTAAATGCTTCTCACATTGTCATAACAATTTATGAGTCTTTTAGTTTGCGAAAGTAATTATTGTAATACACATTTTCAGCGGGAATTGAGCTATCATACATTACTAAATTACGTGATGCTTGATGGCCAATTGGCTAGCGTTGTGGCCGTTGGCACCAAGGCTTCAAATTCAAATCCTGACGGTTGTATGTTTTCTAGGGGTTTGGAATTCACGTTATACTGTAGGTTACGGTCTAATTAGCCTAAGGTGTGCAAAAAATTAGCGTAGAGAGACAAACCATGCTAAACTACGCTTATTAGGAGTGTTAACTCCAAAAGTGTTTTTTTTGTTTGTTTGTCAGGAAGCTTGAGCGCTTATTGCCTTCCAGGATAATTTTAAGAATTACCGCCCACATTTACATGTCGAATTAGAAAAACCACGGAAAGCTCTCGCATTGATTCACTCTCTATTCGAGACGCTGTCTCACATTATTATAATCACTATCGAGTCTCCTCGTAAGCCGTTTAAAAAATGTTTATGTGTAGCCGTATGAGAAAAATGCATTTAAAAATAGAATAATAGATACAAATGATAGTAAAACAAACTATATTAAAAATTCTCTATTCATATACAATAAAAATGCCTTTAATGAAATTTTAATTCTTCGCTCTTTGAATTATACTGAGATATTCTTTGATGATGTTAGATAGTGCTCCTTGCATTTAACACAATGCATCATAATGCAAAAAATTATTTATATATCAGAAATTGCATATTTACATAAATTATAATTTTTTAATTTCTCCAAATATACTTACAATTTTATTAGCTGCCTTTTTTTCTAAATTTTGGCTAAAAGGTTCTTAAACATTTCAATTGTTTATCATGTAATAAAAATGACGTGCATGCCATTTGTTAAATACATATTATCATAAATTAGCATGACACAAAAATTGAATACATTTGTAATTAATTATGAGCATTTCTTCGATTGAGAATGCAATTGAGGGGCAAAAATTTTATTATCAATAATTAATACACGTTTATCAATAATTGCAAGAGCAAATGTTAAAAATTGCCAATGTGTTTAAATTTTAAACATTGACACAAAATCTTGTATTTATATAAACTTATCTGACTTACAAAAATACGAAGAATCAGATGAAGAACAGTCATTATTTAATAAGGGGGACGCGAACCCGATATAAGCTTTATATCACTGGGACATCAGTATTGTATTCATGGTCATATTTCAGTTTTTTTATAGAATCATGACCATGTGGAAAGTAAATATGTGATAGACTGACTGATTGACATCCAAAACGACAGTTTTGTATGACGAAAGAAATAATGAACAGGATCATATTATTTTAATTAATGACAATTATACACCAATTTAATGAAAATAAATGTCAAAGTGTTTATGCTAGCTAATATTTAACAAGTAATAAGAAAAAAATGAAGTCAATTCCTACTTTTCTTACACTATATTGCAGAAAGTCCTTTATAAATAATTTTCATTCATTTTTATAAGTTTATCTGGCCCCATCTATTGGTAGATATATGCAACTTAAATCTAAAAAAAAAAAACTAAAAATAATTAATTAAATTTAATTACTGAATTAATATTTGAAAAAACAGCATTAACAACAAGTGTCATCCACTACAAGTTAAAAAAATATATTTGAACTTGAGTGGAGGAATAAAAAGTATTTTAGTAACGATTGAAAATTTGAACAAAATATATATAGGGAGAGTTTGAGCTAATAAAAGTAATTGAAAAAGAAAGAAAGAAATGTACTATTTTTAATGTAAAACCAATTTTATTTTTTTTATTTTTTTTTTTTAGCTTTTTTAAAAAAAGTTAATTGTCAAGTGAGAAATAGAGTAATTCAACTCAAAACCATTCCCTTTTCTGTGAATAAACTTGTAATCTAATTTATTTCTCATTTTATTTTATGGTCTCATGCACTCCAAATAACCCACGACTGATGATGAAAAGTAATACATTGTATTTCGGGTCATGTAAATAGCCTGTATTTACGTTTTGTATGGGAAAAAAGCCTTAAAATTCCAACCAGGTAGTTTGACTGAAACACTTTAAAACATGAGAGACACTTTATAACACTCTTTCCTCTATACTTTCCCCGAAAGCTTTAACTACAACATACGCCATTAGTGTATTTGAACCTAATTTAATCTGCCTGATAACTATGTACATGACTATTAGGCCATGACTTAAGCTAACTATATTTTTGTTCATTTTTTTTATTTCTGTCTATTTACTTGACTATTCGGCCGAAGGACGTAAACCCTTTAACCCCAAATTCTGTATTCAAGTAATTTAATATTTATGTAATAATTAATGGCTTATCTTGTAAATATATTTTTAATTGTTTTACTACAAATTGAAATTAAGCAATTTTATATAATAAAATAATCCTGGATCAACGATGGAGATTTAACCCATGTTAAGTGAAACTTTTAAGAATCGTTGAGAATCTTTTGTTATAATATTGATTTTATTATAAATATGTTATTATAATTTATGGTCTCATGCACTACAAATAGCCCACGACAAATGAGGATCAGTAATACATTGTTTTCCGGGACGTGTAAATACTCCATATTTAAGTTTTGTATATGGAAAAAACCCTTTAAAACTTCGATCATGTAGTTTAACTGTTAATGAGATTAATAACGTCGCCAATTTATAACACGCTGTCCAAATTCTTTTTCCGGAAAGCTTTAACTATAATACACATCATCAATGGATTTGAAGTTAATTTCAAATGCATGATTACTACGTACTAATACCATAAGCTGGTACAAGTATATGATTATAATAGCTGGAGATAATCACATACCAGTATGACTACATACTGGAGTATTATCATATAAATTATATACTTGGAGTATAATCATACCATATGATTATAGGATTATTGAGTATATAGCTGGTACTGGTACTAGTAGCTGGTACGACGAGACCATGACTTAAGCTATCTACATTTCCAGTTCATTTTTCAAATTTCTATCAGAAATGGTCAATGAACTTCAACCATTTGTCTATAAAGTTTTAACTGTTTCCAGTAATTTAACTGTTTATGTAATAATTAACGACTCATCTTGTAAATAAATATATTTTAAATTGTTCTACTAAAAATTTTAATTAACCACTGGACTCAACGATGGATATTTAAACCAAGCTAACAGAAATCCCTTAAAAAGGTTAAATAGTTGATAACCTTCTGTTGTAATATTGAGTTTGTTATAAAATTGAATGATTTCTTTGAGATCTTGTATTTTTTTTTATAATTCAACTGCCCTTTAAGAACATTACGGTTACTATTCGTCATCCATTTTTATTCCATTGTAGCCGCCAAGCCACATTGTTCGATTTTAATTTACCGCTGCCTTCCCCACACCGATTTAGAGTTGTATTTTTTTCTTTCTTTCCACTAACAGTTGTTTCCTGATCGTAATTCAGGCACCATCCATCAGGGAACAAAGAGCATTTACTCGTCAAGCGATTACAAAACAAGGCGATTCTGCATTATCGATTCTTTTACGACCCGGCCGTAAAACAAAATCCGACTGATGTGTGAAAAGACCGTCCGGGTAATCAGTTTCTTCTGCATCGCGGCACTTGTTGCCCAAGAATCCAATCCCCTCCTCGGCCCACTGCCCACCGGATCACAAAACCGCGAAGAATCAGACGGACGGCACTTTTCCAAACAGATACCTCCCACACCACCAGCCTTTGCAAAAAAAATGCCGAAGTGATAAAACAAAGCGGCAGCAACAGCAACAACAACATCAAAAAAAAAAAAAGTCCCGAAAAACCGAAAAAGAGTTGTCATTGTTTTTAAGTCCACAGGTAGAGGAAACAACTCTTTTCCATCTCATTTCTTTTTTCTTTTTTTTTCTGTCCACAACCATCCGCTTGTGGGTTCAAGGTCAAATGCGTGATCTATCGCTTTCCTTTCAGCTGCCAAAAGCCGAGCGATTTTTGCGACAACCTCAAGTCGACGTTCGGGAGGAAGAAGAAGTAAAAAAAAAAAAAATAAATAAATAAAAAAATAAAGTAAAATAAAAAAATAAAAATAAAAAAAAATTTCGTCTGTCGCTCAAACGTAAATTTCTTGTGCCCAACCACCCTGTTGTGGGTGCATTGACTCAAAACCTCTCTCTGAAATAACCTCTGGTGGGACCATTGCACGCTAAAACGCTATCGCCGGGCACGCGTTCCGCAGCGGTTTTATGGTCACGAGTTATCCCTGCCATGCCACACCACTTTGGGCTGACTCTTCTGTCTTACACATAAAATAGAGACATCGGGAGACCTTATTGTTCACTATTTATTTGTTATTTTTTTTTTTTTTTTTTCCATCTCAGTCGGTCGTCTTGGAGAATTCTGAACTTTGGTGAACCCGCTTGGCCCAAAGGAGATACCATTGACAGATCGATAAAAATAAACCTCTAATAGTAATAGTCGGACAATACTCCCAATCTGTCTAGATAGTTTTTGTTAGTTAACATAGACATGCATCTGAATCTATCTATCATATATATATATATCTATATATTATATATATATATATATATATATATATATATAGATATATATATAGAGGGTATAGGGTACATATATAGAGGGTATATATATATAGAGAGAGAGGGTATATAGAGGGTACTCAGATATTTTTGTAAAATCTTTGCCTTTTTCCAATAATTAAATTATTTAAATGAGTATGAAAAAAATTGAATAGCATCAGGGCGGAGTAGGATTTAACTGTTGTCTGTACCATCAAAATTATTCTTTGTTCTAATATGCTCTAATAGATAGTGTGAAACATTTGACAGAGTGATAAAAATAAACCTCTAATAGTAATAGTCGGATAATAGTCACAATCTGTCTAGATAGTTTTTGTTAGTTAACATACACATGCATCCATATCTATCTATATATATATAGATGGTTGTCTGTGTGTATATAAAGAAGGTACTCAGATATTTTTTGTAAAATCTTAAGCTTTATACATGAATTAAATTATTTTAAAAAAGTACGAAAAAAAATTGAATAGCATCAGTTGAGAGTAGGATTTAATTGTTGCCTGTACCATCAAAATTATTCTTTGTTATAATATGCTCTTATAGAAAGTGTGAAACATTTGACAGATTGATAAAAATAAACCCATTTATTAGTAGTAGACGGATAATAGTTCCAATCTGTCTAGATAGTTTTTGTTAGTTAACATACACATGCATCTATATCTATCTATCTATATATATAAATACAGATGGTGTCTGTGGGTATATAAAGAAGGTACTCAGATATTTTTTGTAAAATCTTTAGCTTTTTCCAATAATTAAATTCTTTTAAGAAGTATGAAAAAAATTGAATGGTAGAATCAGTTCGGAGTATGATTTAATTGTTGTCTGTAAAATTATCCATGGCTCTAATATGTCGCTGAAAAAATAAATTATACATCGAAGTTATATTTTTGCTCTTTACGAAGAGAAATACTTTTATTCTATTATTAAAAAACGATGTGAAAAGCAGGATTTTAATATTTCTACGCGTAAAATGAGTGACGTAATTAATAGAAAAATAAAGAAATGTCAAATATTATATTTGATTGGAAAATACTAATAAAAAACGCATATCTAACAAGGTTACGTTCCCTTCTTATTATATTTAAAGTTGCGTCTTGTATTTTAAAAGTAAAATCCGACCGCCGAAAAACTGTCACAAAACTTTTATACATCTCTATAGAAATTGTAAGCAATAGTATAAAATCAGCTGATTACAAGTTAATAAAAAAAATACTATGTTTCTCATCTTAAGACTAAAAATTGTTGTATGAAAATTACTTGGTAAGTAAAAAATGGTAATATATGGTTACAATTGATGTGGTTTGAATACATATATCTGATTGCAAAATTGCAATACAAAAAAAAAAAAAAAAAAAAAAAAAAAAAAAAAAATTGATTAGCTACCGATAAAGAGGAGAAAAAGACCTAAAATGTTGATACAAAGAAAACAAGTAAAGTTTTGTTAAAGGTTTTACGATTATTATTGGAATCTCCTATAACGGAAAACTTAAAATAATGGAAGTAGAAGAAAATATCAAAATTAATTCGGACTATTATCAAAAATATGTTATTTTATCAACAATTTTAAAGGTAAACATTCTATCACTTTACCTTAACAATCTCCACTGCATTAAGTTTCATTAGGGTAAGATTACTAATCATACGTTCTAAATCTACTGCTCTATTTTTGAAAAAAAAAAAAAAAAATGAAAAATGGAACTGCCATATACTGGTTTCTGTATATTTAAATACATCTCTGAATGGCAACCACTATGCGCACTCTGTGTTTGAAACTGTGATTTCATTTACGTGACCTATTGACAATAAGGACCTCGTTGTTAGATTATCCATTGCAACTGCAAGGAAGCTCGATATGCCTGGCATCTATGGAACTGTTCGTCAATCACCCCTTCGATGCTACCATTCATATATCACTGTTGGTGATAGCAATTCTGAGCATTTATTTTAACCATTGAATCAAAGAGGTATTTTGTAATGATGTTGTCAATAAACGATGTTTTCCTTTTCATATCTTATCTTTCTGTGTTCGTGCCACAAATCGTCACTTCCTACTATACATTCCTATGCAAAAAACGTATGTTTTAGTAAACTGTACCATGCCACAAAGTTTGTTTCATGAATGTTGAATCAACCTGGACATTTATATATATATTGACTAAAAACATAATTTAAGGCAAAACTGCAGTGTACTATAGTTAAATCTAAGCCTAAGTTACAATCTGAACTAAATAAAATTCGATTGTTACAAATTGAAGAAATAGAAGAAAATAGCTATTCATATTTTTTTTTCATTTGATTATCTTGCAGATTATGAACTTTTGTGGACCCTGCAGACCAGAAGTGATATAGTGAAACATTTGACAGACTAATAAAAACTTACATTTTTGATAGTGTTAGCTGTCTCCTTCAATCATCCTAAACTTTTATACATATATAAAAAATTTTTGATATATATATATAAAACATATTTAAAAAAAATTCTTAATTATGGTATGTGTCTATAAAACACACTTTTTAAATTTAGATTCCTCTCAAAAAAAATTATCCCAATAAAAAATTTATTAAAAGAACATTCTTTTCAGACTATTTCTGTCCTAAGGATTTTCAAATAGACATAAATATAATTTCGAATTATTATAATG